>AWOL01S0015818.1:0-11281 GCA_000715115.1 Nicotiana otophora | reverse complement strand
AAAAAAAAAAAAAAAAAAAAAAAGCAGACCTTCCATCCCATTTATCTAGACATATAGCCAATACATAAATGCTTTTCTCATGTTTGCAGATTCATTTAGAGGAATTTTCGGAAAGAGGAACAAGGGTAGGCAATTTACCTTGCCAAGGATCCATGTTTATGGGTTTTCAAAAGCTCAGGATCCTGAATTTGACTTTCATGAGGTCTGTTGTTAGCCTGTTCGCTATTACTTTTCATCTGACTGAACTTTTCTGGGCCCCAGGTATTACTGAGGGAATGCTGAATTTTTCTTCTTCATACTTGAACAGCAAATCAGGATTGCACTATCTGAGGTGGCTTTTGAGGTAGAGATGCGCAAGGTTCGCCTTGTTGCACCAGGAAAATGGATGCTGTGTGCATCATTTGTTCTGCCTGAGACAGTGGCATTTTCTAAATGAACTCTGTAAGTAATTTTGTATGGGTAATTGAGCCATTTGTCAACAATTACATGTGACAGTCCATCTCATTTTCCAGATAAATTTTTTATTTATCAAAAGCATATATAGGAGCAAAATTTTAATGAGAAAGCCTTGCTAACTTCCCTTGTATCTTGTTCTGTGTTCTGTTTGAGGCTTCCTAATTCTTTGCTTGTGGCTAGGCATTAGTAGTTCAGAAGCCCTTGGCAAGTCTACTTTTTTTTTGTTTTTCTTTTGTTTCTTGTGTACTGTTTGCTTCTCGAGGATGCTTGACTTTAAAATAAACTGCCTCGAGAATAATAAATTGAAGTTTATGTTGACCGGTGAGGGACGCAGGACATAACATTAGCCCCATGAAATTGTTATTTCTAAAATGAAAAACAGAATTTGATTTTCGAAAAGTTATGAATAATACATTAAAATTTTACATAATGTGACGTTCATGATAACAACATGGGAAGCGAGAGAAAACAAGAAACGAAAAGGTGAAAGACAAGAGAGAGAAGTGTGTTACCTATCTACGTGATCATCTTATCTTGTTCCTGTATAAATGTCACTTGCTGTAAGTCGAAAAACATATCCGGTGGGGGCGGTGAAGGTTGGGTTTTTTGTTTGGGGGAGGGGGAGGGGGCTAATTTGCTGTAAGTAGAGAAGGCTTCACGCAGGAAAGAGAAAGTTAGAGGCAATGGTACTCCAAGCGCCTTGCATCCTTGTGAAAACCCAACAGTAAAGGTTCACCAACCTTCGATTCAGAAGTATTTAAGAAAGCTTGAAACGCTATTTGAATAAACTGGCCATATCTATATCAAAGTGTTTTGTACTCATGAACCTGTCATTACCGCTCTATCTTCTTTTACCTATTATGGACGCCCCTTGATTTTGTCCTTTAGTTTAAACACATGCCTGCTACTCTGGTCACTGTGCAGCTATGCTAATTTTTTGTCTTAACTTACATATGTTGGAACTATTTAAACCAAAACATGTTATCTATTTTTTCTTCATCATCTTATAGCTGATTTAATTATGTCATTCTTCAGTTGTTAAAAATTGTCTGGTCTACAATTAAATAATTTAGAGATTATAATAGTGAACTGTTATAAGGTGAATCGTGATATAATATATATAGCTGTGTGGGAAGTTAAGAATCATCTTAATCTTTATATTGCTAATATATGTATTTGTATTCTATCTTTAATCATCTTTAATTTTGCATAAAATAACAAAAGTGTTTGGTTGCTGCATAAATGAAACAACATTTTATTAGCGGTATTAAGTAATACTCGCTTTAAGTTATATGTGGATTTGTTTATTATTTTATGTGGGAAAGAATGTTGAATAAAAATTAGTGTGTAACAATAAGGGGAATAAACTATTTAAAACAAAAAAGTAAGCAATTCATGTGTAACAATTAATCGTTATACATAATCCCTTCATTATTAATCATTGCATAAACAATTCCTGCATTATAATCTCCGCATAACTAGTAAGTTACTCCTAGCAGAATTGGCTCTTGCTGGTACATGTATAACGCTTCGTTTGCAAATTTTTCTTCAAAACCGGTCAGACTGAAACTCTCATCATGCACTAAATATCTGAAAAAATTGAAGCGAACGAGAGTTATTAGTTGGAGAAAGATAAAGAAGAAAGGAAAGAAGATGGGGATGGAGTACTCTTGGATGAAGATGTGCAGATCTAACTGAGAATGGGCAGTGAGGGGGAATTGTTAATTGCTTTCCTTACAAGTGTTATAAGGGTCAAAGGGAAGAAAAAAGAAGAGAAGCAACCCCTTGGAGCCCTTTTAATAGGTCCTCCTCTTACAGCTTGTGTTATTAGCTAGTTGTAACCTGTGATCTTAAAAATGTGAAGATTTTATCTCAAAATGTTGAGGAGTCGAACTGCAGATTTAACGTAAATTAAATCTTGTGACAGCTGCATCATTCTTTTTTGAGAGGAGAGTAGTAGTACAACACTATAAATGGTGAGATTGATGTCCATTATAAATAGGTTTTTTTAATTTAATCTCTTTAATAAGAGTTCGGTACTTAGAAACTTTGTAGAATGATTACAAGAGATCATTCCTTTCATTAAAAATGTGTTTTTCCATGTGGCAGTAGTAAGTTAAAAAACTCTTAACTGATCTTAAAAAAAACCAAATGCTTGAGAAGAAGATGCAGTATCCAATCCTTTTCTCATGGTCTTTACGGGTGCGAGTACAACAGAGCAGCGCCATCCTTCGGTCCTCTCTCTTGAGTCCACATCAACTCTATGGACTTCCATTTTCATGTTTTTGGTCCATCAGCTTTATAGGTTTCTAGTAATAAATGAGGAAATCTCATCATTTTACTCAACAGAATCTGAGTTGAATGATTCGCCCTCGCCAGGGGACCACAGCACGAAATGTACTGATCGTCCTTACTCTTCAGCCTCGATCCCGCCCTCTTTATCTAGATTTATTAACACCTAGCTAGTGTCCTCAATTAACCAGTAAGTACATGATATTTGGTTTTTATGTACGATTTAATTGATGTGTATTCTTATATTAATTTATTATGTAATTAAGTAGGATAATCTGATTTGGTTACATACAGGAAAACAGAGTTTTTATTTACTATTTTTTATCTAGTGGGGTGGCAATGTAGTATATCAGATCTTATTAGTACCAGGAAAAAAAAATGATGGACGGATTTTGTACGAATGTTAGGTGGCTATGGAAAGGCGATGTGGAGAGAATACGGGAAAATGGTGTTGAGGTTTAGGTGCGTGCAGTGGGCCCCACCTACGACGTCGACCAGCGGCCTTTTGGGGTGTAGTGTGTGTATACTGTATAAGAAAGAGCAGACATGGTGGATTTTGGAGGTTCTGAGAGGCAGATTGCCCCTCTGCATGGAATGTAATTATTGGGATCTGTGCATAAAAAACCCTGACCCATCTCATGCGATCCTTCGTTACATTCCCATTTTTCTTTTGTTTCTTTTTCCTATTATATTAAAGATTTTTAATCATTAATTTACATAAGAAATAAGATATCCTTTTGCTAAAAAAAAGAAAAAGAAATAAGATATCCTTTTGCTAGAAAAAAAAGAAGAAGAAATAAGATATCCTAACGACAATGTGATTCTTGCATAATATTTTAAAAGTAATGTACAACAATAACAAATTTAGTGTAATCTCATAAGTGGGATATGAGAATGGTAGTATGTACATAGACCTAATCCCAACATTGTAAAGGTAAAAATTTAAAGTTGTTTCCGATAAACATTCAGTTTTAAAAAAAACAGTCACAACGTTTTTGATATGAAATATATTAATATAGAAGCTTGTTTTAAAAGTAAAGTATGAAAGTAATTGATTTATATTGATACAAAATAAAAGTCGAAAAATTTAGGACGAATTTGAAAAGTCTAATTTTGATTTAGGATAATAAAAAATTGTTATGAACGTGACTTTTTACAAAATAACGGGTCAAACCGAGTCATTGATACCCCCTAAGTTGTGTGGGTAGAGTGTGTATGGGTGAAAACTTCACTTGATGTATTTGACCTAGTCAACTATAATAAAGCCTATGTTGGTTGTGATATGTCGTGATGACTTCAAAAGAACGAGGTCAAGGTTGAAGAGCAAAGTGGTGCCGAGGTCGAACTGACTTGGCAGATGATAGGGACGAGCTCCCATTATGGACATGAAGTGGCGGCCGGTCTTAAAATTTAGATTCCCTTCGGGAATATTTTACGGATATTCCCTTTTGCCTTATTATCTAGGATTTTGTGGCCCATGTACTCATATAAATACGAAAAGATATAGATTAGAAAGCGGATTAGACTTTTGTCAAAGATTTCACCAACATTCTTTGTTCAAGATTCTCACTTTATTGAATAGAAACAAAGCTTCACTTTACGTCTTCCTTCTTTTATTCCCCTCTCCAAATCCAAGAAGGATTGGAATATACGATTGTTCATCATCATCCATCATTATCAAAAAGACATCTAGAGAACACATCCTTGTCGGGTTATTCTTGTCTTATCTACTATTTTTGAAAGTTATTTATTGTTCATTTATTGTTCTTCTTCATATTTTCAGGTCATTGTTGCTCATTTTTTATTCATAGTTGTCTTATTTAACGCTATTCATTAAATATTCACTGTAGAATACCAGATCTGTCATTGGACATTAATATTGGCTATAACTAACCCTACTTTTCAACAAATTTAATTGTATAAAATTAAGATTTATTTTTTAGGTCATTTAGTTTGGCGTCGTCTGTGAGGATTTTGTAGTCAAACTATTAGTTTTCATTCAGATCTACAACATTCATAGCTTGCTAACCTAGTACACTGTAAGGCTGTCCTTTTTTTTTGTTTTGCATACGAAGACTTCATGGCAGGTAACCGGGAAAGAATTGACCAAGGAAAAGGAGTTGGGGCGGCAGACAACACCCCACTTAATCTATTGAATGACATCGACGAAGAATACGAGACACAGGACGGAGAAACAACTCCTACGCCATCCCCCAAGCTAAGGAAGTCGGCGACACCCTTCTGTAGCACAACCAAACCCAACGGCAAGGAAACTTCCACGTCCGCGGAAGAAAGAACACCACCCGCCATCAAGAAACTCCTAGAGGCATGGCTAACTGACACCTTGATCAATGTGATGAGTAAGTAGATCCCGT
The DNA here is from genome assembly GCA_000715115.1 of Nicotiana otophora. Lineage (NCBI taxonomy): Eukaryota > Viridiplantae > Streptophyta > Magnoliopsida > Solanales > Solanaceae > Nicotiana > Nicotiana otophora. Next base: position 6,158 of record AWOL01S0015818.1, on the reverse strand, counting down.
GCACAACCGTGGAAACCCCAAAGACCCCCGCAGCCAAGCATATGAGTGTGCAGGACGACCGATTAAACCCTCTGACTTCAGGTAATACCTATGTGATTACTGACAGCGCAGGCGATGGCGTCCTCGCCGCCGTACCGAAAATGATAGAGGAGATGGAGAATGAGAACAGGGCGCTCAAGGAGCAGATGAAACAACACCAAGAACGGATAGACAAGATACCAAGTGCCCCCAAATTGATACCAAAAAGAGTCACCGACAGGCTTGAAGAACAACCGTACTGGGAAGAAGCAACCCCACATGCCATACCGAAAACCTTTAAGATGCCCCCGTACCTCAAAATTTATGACGGGACGACTGTGTGACCCATTACGTCACCGTAGTAAAGGGAAATGACCTCACTAAGGAACATGTGTCCTATATCTTATTAAATAAGTTCGGCGAAACCCTCACTGGGGGAGCATTGACTTGATACTCGCAACTACCGGCCTACTCAAGAAACATTCAAGGAGATGGCGTAACAGCACATGTCGGAGCCAAGAAGGCCAAAACCAGGGTAACGACATCTTCTCCATCAGACAAGCCCTACCGGAAGGGCTGAAGGACTTCCTAGCTTGGTTCAACAAGGTAAGGATGATCTTACAAAATATTTTTGAAGGAATGGCCGTAGCAGCCTTCGAGAACTGGCTAAACAGAGAAGGATTGAGGGCGACCAGAAAGCTACTCAGCCGACTGATGAAATATCCACCGGCCACCTGGGACGAGATCCATAACGCCTATTATGCCGAGGCCAGGGCAGACGGCGAAGACCTCAATGGGCCGACCCGATGACTCGCTTCAGTACAATCCGAGCCCAAGAGGGAAAATAAGGATAATACGAGGAGAGTCCCCATTGCAGCGGTCGGGAAGAGATAGACATAAGCCCTACGTCAGACTACCCATACCTGACTTTCACCGCGAAGATGGCCTCTCTAGGCCAAGATCAGATATCCACAGAAGTGACCGAGGTGTGGTTCCTTCACTATCTGCTCATAATTTATGCGTGTCACCTACATATGTGGTCTATGCACTCGAGAAGCTCGGTCCGAAAGTGAAGTAGCCATCGAAGATGAGGTCCGACCTGAACACGAGGAAGTCAAACGCCTTCTGTGAGTTCCACCAAGACCGAGGGAACAAGACCGAGGACTGCCACACCTTGATATTAAAGGTGGAGACTCTGCTACAATAAGGGCACCTCAAGGAACTGCTCAGTGAAAAAGGCAAGAACACCTTAGCAAATGGGCGAGAACACCTTAGCAAATGGGCGAGAACTCAAGGATAAGATAGTGATGCGCTGCATCACACTAATGGGTTTTAACAATGCAGTTGAACAGACTTCGGGCGAGATCACCCTCCCCGTCTTCGCCGGAGGAGTAATGCTGGAGACCACCTTCCACGTCATGGACCAAGACACGACGTTTAATGCTATCGTGGTTCGATCATGGATACACCCCATGAGGGCAATCCCTTCTATCCTATACCAAGTAATCAAGTTCCTAACCCCTTAAGGAATATTCAACATACGAGGGGAATAACGCACATCCAGGTAATGCTATCAGATCGCCCTAGACAGTGCAACCACTCAACAAAAGAAAGAAAAGGAAAAAGAAGCATAGCAGTAAGCGGGGTCGAGGTCTCTTCAGGTTGAAGCCGAAGACACCATCACAGATCTTGAAATGGTCAAGGCTGCCAGATCGACCGTAGAGGACCTCGATCCCGTCCAGCTAGATCCAAGCGACCCTAGCAAAAAGGCCTTCATAGCTGCAAGCTCAATGACCCAGGTAAGTTCAGTTAGTTCTTTACAACTAACGTAGACGTATTTGCTTTTAGCCATGCAGATATGCCAGGCATCCCCAAAGAGATAGCTACAAACAAGCTGAACGTCGACCCCTACTACCCTTCAGTAAGGCAGGTCCGACGAAAGTTCAACCCCGCCATCAACGAGGTCGTCCTTGAAGTGGAGAAACTCTTGGCATACGGCTCTATCAGGGAGTCGAAGTACCACAAGTGGATCGCAAACGTAGTGATGTTTAAAAGAAGAATGGGAAATGAAGGTTGTGCGTGGACTTTACCGACCTGAACAAAGCCTGCCCGAAGGATTCATTTCCATTACTGTATATTGACCAACTCATCGACACTAGGGTTGTGCACGGATCAGAACGGATCAGATTTAGCACATTTCAGATTCGAATTTCGGATTTCGCATTCTACAAAATGCAATCCGAATCCGATCTGAATTAACATTGGATCGGATCGGATAAATATTTCGGATTTTCGGATCGGATTGTCAATATTATTATGGCTTATTGCCAATCATACTCACTCTTTCGTAATGCTCTGTTTCTTGCACTAAGATTTATATGATTTGAAAGTCAGTAATTCTGATATTCAACAAATTTGACTTAATGATTCAAATCAAAATTACCCATTTCATAAAATTTGGTTAAACAAATAACAAACACGGTGCAGACAAAGATAAAAATTAAAAGAAGATTAGAATGATTATATTCTGGACATAAATTTACATTCTCTGAAAAATTGGCATTACCACAGTAAAGTTCTCATTCTTGTAATTGTTTGATAACTAGAGTACAAAGGTTGTTATCATTGGAATTTATTGCCATTTATTCTCTCCCAAGTCCCACGGTGAGCAGTACACATTTGATTGAATTTATGTCTTCAAATGCAAGCCAAAAGAAGAAATAAGAAAGAAAACAATAAGAAAGAGAAACAAAATAGAGGAAAGATAATAGGAAAGAAGATATTTTTTGCCACATCCTTTTAGTGTTGGAGGTTGCATGTAATCAGTTACCGTCGCGTCGTGTAGTTTGGTCTTGACTGAAAAGGGAGGTGGAAGTCGAGCAGGGAGTTGGACTCTTGGAGGCGGAAGTCGATCAAGGAGTTGGAGAGTGTTGGACTCTTGTTCTTGTAGAAGGGAGACGGAAGGCGAAACAGAGAAATGTGAGAGAGAGTAGTTCGATATAACTTAACCTAACCTAAGTGGGCAGTGGGCTGGGCTAGTGGGCTGTGGAAAAATGAAATACTCCCTAACCCTAAAACATTAGTATGTAAGTCCATATAATTTCGGATTTCAGATCAGATCAGATTAAAATTATACCAATCCGAAAATTTAAAGTTTTATGAAACATAATCTATATCCAATCCAAATATCCGAAATCCGAAATTGATCAGATCGGTTCGAATTTCGGATATCTGATCCAAATGAACAACCCTAATCGACGCCACAATGGGACACGAGTTGCTGAGCTTCCTGGATGCATACTTGGGGTATAACCAGATACTTATGGATGAGGACGACCAGGAGAAAACTACATTCATCACTCATATGGGGACATACTGCTATAGGGTCATGCTATTCAGGGTTAAAGAACACATGGGCCACGTACCAAAGACCGGTCACAAAAATGTTCAAAGACCAGCTCAACAAGACCATGGAAGTATACATTGATGACATGTTAATCAAATCCTTGAGGTCCGAGGATCACATCAACCATTTGAAGGAAGCATTCAAAATATTAAGAAAGTACGAGATGAAATTGAACCCCAAGAAATGCGCATTTGGCATGACTTCGAGCAAATTTTTGGGTTTCCTAGTATCACAACGTGGAATCGAGGTCCACCCAGATCAAATTAAGGCCATCGACAGGATATCAGAGCACCTGACAAGCAAGAAACAAGTGCAACGGTTAATACATCGAATCGTCGCCCAGTCCAGATTCATCTTGAGGTCGTCTGATAGATGCCACATATTCTTCAATGTGCTCAAAAAAGATAACGACCTCGTGTGGACGCCCGAGTGCAAACAAAAGCTGAAGGAGCTCAAGGAATACCTGTCATCGCCACCCCTATTCTCAAAGCCTAAGCCCAAAGAACGTCTCCTCATCTACCTTGCCGTTTCAGAGGTAGTGGTAAGTGCAGTCCTGGTCTAAGAAGACAAAGGTACGCAATCTTCAATTTGCTATATTAGTAAGAATCTTATCGACGTCGAGACTAGGCATCCTCACCTCGAGAAATTGGCTCTGACCCTAGTCGTAGCTTCAAGAAAGCTCAGGCCATACTTCCAATGCCATCCCATCTAGATCGTCACCACGTTTTCTTTAAGGAGTATACTGCACAAACCCGAACTGTCGAGGAGGCTAGCCAAATGGGCAATAAAGCTGAGTGAGCATGACATACTTACTAGCCTCGCACAGCCATAAAATCACAAGTGCTCACCGACTTTGTCGAGAACTTTAGCGCCAAGATAATGCCCGAGGCAGAAAAGGAAGCCACGCAAGCTTTCGGCCTAACGTAAGACCTCTGGGTCTTGCTCACTGATGATGCATCCAATGCATGCGGGTCCGAACTGGGACTCGTGCTCGAAGTCCTAACCAGCGAAGTCATCCGCCAATCTATAAGGTGCCCAGATATGACTAACAATGAGGCCGAGTACGTGGCAGTAATTGCAGGACTGAGGTTGGAACTCGAATATTGGGCGAGGCGCCTAAGACTACGCTGCGGATCCCAGCTCGTAGTCAACTAAGTCTCTGGGACTTTCCAGATCTAAGAGCAGAAATTACAAAAATGTCAGACCGAGATCTACAAACTATTACCTAGATTCGACGAATGTCAGCTCGACCAGATTCCACGAACTTAGAACGTTTATGGTAGGCTAGAAACCCGTGTTTTAGTCACAATTTGCACTCTAATAACTGCATTTTACTTGTGGTTGAGCTTAATTAATGGCGATTTGCGCTTATTACGTATTTTATGCCTTGCATGAAGTGATTCTGAGTTAAAAAGATAATCGAGAGCTAATTTGAACTAGTAGGAACTTTGAAGTCTGAGTAAAAGCCCAAAAAATTAAGCTGGGATCACGTTCGGGGGTCGGGAGCCAAGTCTGGATATAAAAAATGGACGAAAACAATTTACTCTATAAAAAATGCACAATTGCGCCGCAAGGGGCGGTGCAACAGTGCTTTTGTGTTGTTGTGTGTCAGAAACTGCTCTCTTAACTTCCCCACTACCACACCGCATGGTACGGCTCGTCTGTACAATTTTCTCAGAGTATTTTCCTGTTTCAGCTTGGAAAGGGTAGTTTCATCCGGGTCCACTCCTACATGGTATAAATACACCAAAAGAGATATTTTTGAAGGGACTTTCGACCTATGGAAGAGTGGAAGAGAATTGGAGAATTTAAGGCACAAAGATTTATCATTCTTTCCTCAACTCAATACTCGAGTTTGGATTGAATTCATATTTTCGTATTATTCAACTTTATTTGTGATGACTTTCTCCCTGATTATGGAGTAGTTTACCTTAGGGTTTGACGAATATGGTGCTTTGATTGATATTTGTGGATTTTAACTCTAGTTATTCTGCATGAATTCGTTTCTGGAGCTTTGAATTGTTTGCAACTTTATTCACAAATTTATTTAATCGAAAGAGGAATATTATTGTGATTATCTTTGCATTATTTTATTTGGTTTAATTCAGTGATTCTCTTAAGTAATCGAAAGAGCTTGTTGGATTATTGATTAAATCAAGTTAGGAGAATATTCGAGAGATGTTTTCCTGAAGACTAATCCATTAATGCTTGCTTGCATATTTTCACAGCGCTTATATTAGTTCACCTCGTAGAGTTGAGATTTAATCGAGAGAGGAGTCTTAGCTACACGTTTGAACTAATCATCGAGTGAATTCATGAGAATAATTAGAACATTAGAGTGAATTGTACTATAGTTAGATCCCGAATAGCTATCTTGCACATATCCTGTCACGACCCTTACTTCTCCCATTGATATTTTGGTGTTGCTTAACTCTTGTGTTTCCGTGATCAATTGTTGATTGTTTTAGTATCATGGTTAATTTTAGTTAGTATCATCCTAACCAAAGTGTTAATCATCCAAAATAGCGTTAGGCTAGGAATTACTTGAACATTATTTAAATCCAATCCCTGTGGAAACGATAATAAAACTATACTATTGTTGGCTATCGAGCATCAATTTTGTATTGTGTTTTGCACTCGCCAAAATTTGGCGCCGTTGTCGAGGCCGACGACTGATCTCGGCCAAACCCACACCACAATTTAGTAGTGAGGCGGTCGATGCAATAATAAACCC
>AWOL01S0015816.1:3667-35308 GCA_000715115.1 Nicotiana otophora | reverse complement strand
CTAGCCAAAAGCAACTCCAATACATCAAATAATGCCAAAAGGTTGAATCTTTAATCAAAACCTGAAAATTGGCCAAAACGTCCAACTCGGGCACGCTCCTCGAAACCCGAAAAGGCTCACAAAATCCGACAACCCATTCGNATAAATGTAATGAATATAACTTGTTGCAGTGTGCAACCCGATCCCATAATATCACTCACACTCAGTCCCTCCGCCTCACTCAGTTGTCAATTTCTCCAGTCTATCAGGCTCACAATGCCATGAAACTAGCCCAAAATGATAATATGATGTGTCAATAAATGGTAACAGAGAATGAGATATGATATGCATATAAATGCGTATGACTGAGTATGTAATGTAATGAAACCAGATAACTCAATAGCAGAAATGACCTCAGTGGGTCTCAACAAGATAAGCATGTAGCCTAGACATGATTTCTAACATGGGTCACATCACAATAGCTCAGGTACGTAGAAATTTCATGGTTATAGATAAGATGAGGTAACTACATAGTACCAGAGGAATAACATAGTCACAATTCACACGGTGCACGCCCACACACCCATCACCTAGCATGTGCATCACCTCAACACCAATCACACACCACGTAATTCAGGGTTTCATACCCTCAGAACCAAGTTTAGAAGTGTTACTTACCTCGAACAAGACAATTACAATACCAAGCAAGCTAAGCGATACTCCAAAAATGCCATCTCGCGCGTATCGATCTCTGAACTGCTCAAAACTAGCCAAAAGCAACTCCAATACATCAAATAATGCCAAAAGGTTGAATCTTTAATCAAAACCTGAAAATTGGCCAAAACGTCCAACTCGGGCACGCTCCTCGAAACCCGAAAAGGCTCACAAAATCCGACAACCCATTCGATTAAGAGTCCAACCATATTAGTTTCACTCAAATCCGACTCCAAGTCAATGTTCAAAACTCAATAATTCACATTATAAAACTTTAGGCTAAAACCCCGAATTTCCTCTTTTGGAACCCTCAATCAAATGCCTAAAACGAAGATAGATTCATGATATAAAATCAAAAATGAGTAGAGAACACTTACCCCAGTCCACATGGTGAAAATTGCTTCAAGAAACGCCTCAATCTGAGCTCCATAGCTCCAAAAATGCAAAAATGGTTGAAACACCCGATGCATTATGCGACCGCAGACCTATTCACACCAGTCATAAAACATCATATGGAGATACTCCTGCCCCCAAACAACGAGCGAAGTGCAAATGCTCAAAACGATCGGTCGGGTTGTTACATCCTCCCCCACTTAAACTTACGTTCTTCCTCAAACGTGCCCAGAGTTGTTCTTAAGCAATCAAATCACTGTGTAACCTTACCATGCACATACCCGGGGTGATTCAACATCACCCAAATCCATATAAGCCTAACGACATAACATAACTGAAAATCCTTAATTCAACCTTAGCCCGTAAACCTTAGAATCCAATTTCCAATATCCGGATTTCTGAACAAGCTGTATCAAGCCATAACCATAACCTAAGATATAATCACATGATATACCACATAACTCAAATACTCATAGAAAAATCTCCAATCACAGTAGCTGCCCAAAACAACCCAATTCCGGTAATAAACCTCATGTCAAACAAAACGTCATTCTAAAACCTTCGTACACTGGCGATGATGAAAGAAACACGCGAAAACTCATAACCATTCATCATATCAACAAGTCATGGAGCTCCCTCTCCTTCAATTTCTAAGTTGACTTCCGATATTATCCTTCCAAATATACTGCAATCAAATCCGATAGCACCCATCCTAGATCCGAAGACTTTATCTTGTCAAATACCAACTACTCTACTGACATGCCACACCAATACTACCCAGAGCCATAAACCGTGCAATCCATGCACCCATACACAATAATTCAAATGTACTCAAATATGGAAAATGACTAAAACGAGAGAACCATCCCACAAGCTCAACAAATACTGCCACAACGCAATGCTAAAATCCCATCAGACACCATAGAACCATAACACATGAATATAACACAAAGGATCATATCTTCACATAACTCTGCCGCAATACACAACCCCATCCAAACACTGGTCCATATGAGATACTTTAAGTCGCCTTGCTCAAAATCAATAACCATACGCAACTCGACATCAGGTACCCAAGGTGCATGACCATGACCACGAAGAAGCAAATGACATAATGCCATATAAACCCGAAAGAACATAAACAATGCGCAATCAATCATGCAACACACAAATACCCATCTCGCCCCAATTCTGCTATAAGGCCCCAATAGAACCGAACCATGTGTGTATATAACCAAGAAATCACACCCCACGTAGAATAGAAGAGTAATACATAAAACATAAGAGAACACGAATAAGCTCAACTCTAACCGAATGACACATCTCTCAACAACAGCAGTATAGAGTTAACCCATTTGTAACGACCCAGCAAGTTATTTTGAGTATTACAACCCCGTTCCCCCATTCACTGCTCAATTTCTGCTTTATATTTTCTATGTGACTTGCCGGAGGTTTTGGAATGATTTGGAACACTTAGTTCCAAGGTTTAGAATTTACGTTGAAATGGTTGACCGTATGTTGACTTATGTGTAACGACCTCGGAATATTTAGGTTGAACAATGCACTAAGGAGTAAAGGAAAATTTTCGGCAGAAGAGGACATTTGTGCGGCCTAGTACGTGGTCGGAGAATCACTCTGCAGACTGCATAATGGACGCAGAGTGAAGCAGATGCAAGGAAAGATTTGAGGAAATCTACGATGCATTATGCTACTGCAGACTTGTTCTGCGGTGCATTATGTGACCGCAGAACAGGTATACGGGCCGCATAATTACCGCAAACCTATCTAGGAGACCCTCATTTTGGAGCTTCAATTATGCGGTCAGTTTGCGGACCGCATACCTGTTATGTGATCACATATGCAATGGGAGATCTACGTCGGTGCTTCAATTCTTTCTAATTTTTGACCCAACCCAACTTCGATTTGTAGCCCTTGAAGCTCATTTTGGAGAAAAAATCTAATATTTTTTAGAGAGAAGAGAGAGTGTTCTAGAGAGAGGAAGAAGGGAGAGTGCTTTGTTCATCAAGATCTTGTTCACGCTTGGAAATCCAACAATGAAATATCACAATATCTTCACCCAAGAGGTAAGGTTCTAACCCCTAGTCTTCAATTTCGAGTTTGGATAAAGATGGGTGATTAAGAGTATGATCCTTAGGTGTAAGAGTACTATTTATACGTATCAATAAGGTTTATGGAAAGATTGTTGAGTTCCAATGAGTAAAGATAGGGTTGAAAATGGTAGAAATGTTTAAAGACTTTAATTGAAGATTTGAGGGTCGAGTTGATGTCAGCATTTTGTGAATTTGTATGGTTGGACTTATGGGTGGATGGGCATTCATATTTTGTAACTTTTGGCGGGTTCTGAGACGTGGGCCTCACAAGCAGATTTTGAGTTAATTTCAGATTTTTATTGGAAAATTAGTATTTCCTTATGGAATCAATTACAATAATTAGTATTGATTGAATCGAATTAATTGTGGCTATATACGGGGCTTTCGGAGACCAATTCTCGTGGCAAGGGCATAGCGGAATAAAGAATTACACGGGTTGAGGTAAGTAATAGTTCTAAATTTGGTCCAAAGGGTATGAAACCCCAGATTATGTGTCATGTGATTGGTTATGAGGTGACACACATGCTAGGTGATGGGCGTATGGGCGTGCACTATCGGAATTGTGACTTGGTCAAATTCCATGGAACTGTATAGTTGAATAATCTATTGATATCCATACATTCTCTACGTGTTAGGTAAAATTGAGCTGAGACTTGTATTAAAAATCATGCTTATACATATGCTACTATTATTGGTACCACTATGTCATGTTCATTTATTTCATATCATATCTCTCTTTGTTGCTATTTATTGATGCATCATATCATTGTTGTTAGGCTGCTTATCATGCTTTCTGAGAGCTCTAGAGACTGGTGAGGTTGATGACTGAGTGAGACCGAGGGCCTAATTGTGAGGATATTTATGAGGTCGTGTTGCACGCCGCAACATGTTTTTGCTGATTTATGCTATGATTGGCTTGATATAGTGCTTGGGCAGAAGGAGCCCCTCCGGAGTCTGTACATACCCCCAGTGAGCATAGGTACCTACTGAGTGCTGAGTGATGAGTGACTGTGAGGAATGAGCGACTTTGAGGAAAGAGTGAATGTGAGGAAAAAGTGACTGTGAGATTGGAGTGAATGGGAAGAGTGAGTGACTGTTACTCTGAGAGGATGCATTGATTTCATTATTTGCTGCATTCCAGCTGTCATATATAACTATTTTGGAAATTTTGGAAAACAATTATTTTCTATTTCAGTCAAACTTGATATGAAATTTTTGTGAAATCTTAAATGTTGAACTTAAGAGCATGCCTACCCTTTTATGTTGGAAAGTATTGTATTTGGACTTAGCTCAGAAGCTCGTTACTACTTGTAGTTCCTTATTTGTTATTGTTACTTACTGAGTTGGTTGTACTCATACTACACCCTGCACTTCGTGTGCAGATCCAGGTGATCCTGGACATAATAGGTGTTGATTCTTTCACACAGTTGATTTTTCGGAGATTCAGAGGTAGCTGCCATGTTTCGCAGACCTTGTCTCTCCTTCCCTATCTCCTTATTTACTGTATTTGGTCTTAGACTATTATAGACCGTGTTTTCCAGACTTGTAATGTATAGATGCTCATGTACTCATTGACATCGGGTTTTAGGAGTAAACTTATATTCAGTATTGGTGGTAGTTTTCCCCTTAATTAATTATTATGTTTTCAGTATTTAAAAAATATTATGGGTTATTTATGTTGTCGGCTTGCCTAGTATCGAGATAGGTGCCATCACGACGGGTGAGATTTTGGGTCATGACAAGTTGGTATAAGATCCTAGGTTACATAGGTCTCACGAGTTATGAGCAAGTTTAGTAGAGTCTTGTGGATTGGTACGGAGACGTCTGTACTTATCTTTGAGAGGCTGCCGAACTCTTAGGAAAATTTCACTTTCTTGTATTCTATCGTGCGAACTGGTTGATTCCGAAAAACTAAATTCTGTTATTCTATTCTCTCACAAATGGTGAGAACACGTACTACCAAATCGGACGGTCAGCCATCAGTGCCACCAGTCGGGGCCGCGAGAGGTCGGGGCCGAGGTAGAGGTCGAGGTGTTGCTCGTTCATCAGTTGGAGTAGCACCTGTAGCACCACCAGTAGCTCCAACTCAGGAGCATATTCTAAATATAGTTGAGCCGGCGAGACCTGCTCAGGCACCAGCTGTGCCCATTGAGATTCCAGGCCTACAGGAGGCTTTGGCTCAGATATTGATAGTTTGCACTGTCCTTGCTCAGGTGGTTTCTGCTCAGGCCGCACTAGCCACTTCTCAGGCCGGGAAAGGTACTCATACCCCTGTTGCCCGTGCTCTAGATCAGGTAGTACATGGACTTCAAATACAGGGGGAACTACTAGTCCTACCGGCTGCAGTTGTTCAGGACCCGGTAGTCCCCGTTATGGCAGATGATGAGCAGAGGAGACTTGAGAGATTTGGGAGGCTTCGAACTCCATCATTTAGCGGTGCTGAGTAAGAGGATGCTCAGGGTTTTCTGGATAAGTTCCAGCGTATGCTTCGGACAAGTGGGGTCTCGTTCACTACTTTTCAATTTTTTGGGGCTGCCTTCAGATGGTGGGAGGCCTATGAGAGGCGCAGGCCGGTCGGTGCAGTACCACTTACATGGCAGGAATTCTCCGTTCTCTTTTTGGAGAAGTTTGTGATGCAGTCTCGCAGAGAAGAGCTGCGCAGATAGTTTGAACAGTTATGTCAGTATGGCATGTCTATGACGCAGTACGAGATGATATTTTTTGAGTTGGCTCATCACGTAGTTTGGTTGGCTCCCACTAATAGGGAAAGGATCGGGAGATTCATTGATGGCCTCACATAACAACTACGGTTACTTATGACCCAGGAGAGGGTATCTGGTGCTACTTTTGATGAGGTAGTTTACATTGCTCGGCAGATAGAGATGGTTCGTATCCAGGAGCATGGAGAGAGGGAGGCCAATAGGCCTCGTGGTCCATATGATTTTAGCGGTGTCCTTCGGGGGGTCAATTTTATCGCGGTAGTGGTCGTTCTCATTGACACGCTCAGACGGGTCATCTAGTTCACCGTGGTGCATCATCCAGCCAGTGTTCATATGGTTCTCATCAAGGTCAGTCATCTCTCAGTGCCATGCCAGCCTAGAGTTCGTCCCGTGCCCCTTCAGTTCATGGTTCATTTGCATCGGGGGCTTCTAGCAGTTATTCTGGTTCTCGAGGCCCGATTCAGTCCGCACCACCACCAGTACCGGGGAGCTGCTTTGAGTGCGGCAAATTTGGACATATGTGGAGACAATGTCCTCATCGCTCGGAAGGTTTAGTGCAACAGAGGAGTCAAACTACAACTTCAGCACCAATTACTTCACCACCCGCCCAGCTAGCTCGAGGTGGGGCTCAGTCAGCTAGGGTTCACCCAAGAGGGGGAGGTCGATCAGGTGGCAGTCGGGCCCGATTCTATGCTTTTCCTGCCAGTCCAGATGCTTTTGCCTCATATGCAGTGATCACTGGTATTGTCTCAGTGTGCCATAGTGAGGCTTCTATTTTATTTGACCTTGGTTCTACTTATTCGTATATGTCATCGTACTTTATTCATTATTGGATATGCCTTATGAGTCCTTAGTTTTACGTGTTCGTGTATCTAAGCCGGTGGGCGATACTATTATCGTGGACCGTGTGTATCAGTTGTGTGTGATAACTACTGGGGGAATGGAGACTAGAGTTCAATTTGGGACTTGCATCGATTTCATGAATACCATGGGGTTCAATTCTAAGAAGAGGGGGTTTAGGCAACATACCTCAATTGAGCTTCTTAAAAGTCTAAGATGTTCCAGAATATTAGGAACTTCAAACTATTTTAGCAATATAGCAAAATTGAACCAAATATTAGGAAAACGATCATGATTCTAGCTAACCTGAGAATTTTATCAAACATTATGTGTGTATCAATGTTTTAAGCCCCTTTTTTGAAGGATTCCATCTTTCCCCAACCCATTCTCTACCATTTTTAGCTCACAACCTTCCCACATACTTCAAGAATACATGCATGCAAGGTAAGCACTCTCATCCCCATGAACTACCTTACTAATTGCCTATTCTAGTTTCATTTCGAAATTAAGAGCTTGGTAATAGAACCTTACCTCTTAGGATGAATACCTAGGGTGCTTCTCTTGATAATATTCAAAGGTTTATGCATGAATTGAAGAGTAACTTGATGAAGATAGCTTTTTCCCTCTAAGACTCTCTCTCTCACTCTAAAGTATCAAATTATGCTAAACAATGGCCCCTTACATCTATTTTAACGAAGTAGGGTCGGGTCTTAAAAACCTAAAAATGAAGCTCCAGAACTGGTTTTGTAGTCGGATATGCGACCACATAATAGTTATGCGGTCCGCGAAATGACCGCGGAATTGGGGTGCCAAAACTGGAGAGGAACTGACCAGGTCTGCGGTCACTATGCGGCCCGCAGACCTGTTCTGCGGTCGTATAAGGCACCGAAGAATGGTTCTGCGGTTGCATAGTGCACCGCAAAACCACCCTCCAAAAAAGTCTAAGGATGATCATGTGACCAAAGTGCGGCCCGCGAAACGGTTATGAGGTCACATAATTGGACGCGAAATTGACCTCAAAATTGGCCCCAAAGGCTACTTCACTCTGCGGCCATTATGCGGTCTGCAAAGTGGTTCTGCGGTTGCAGAACGGACCGCAAAAAGGCCTACTTTTTCCCAACATTTTCCTTCAACTCCTCATCGCACTGTTCAATCCAAAAAGTCCGAACCACGGCTCGCAAGCCCGCCACAAAGAATTTCTACTATTATTAACCTCTACGCCTACTTTGGCATCATGGAATCCGGGTTTTTAGGAAACATTTTACGGGTCTTTACATCCTCCCCCACTTAATATCATTCGTCCTCGAATGAGGATCAGGGTCCACTATTAGCACCTTATGCAACTAACTTTTTCATACCCTACACCAGCAGCCCCAAATTTAACTAACTCCCCAAATTTCCCAAAATTTAGCTAGAATTTCCTTTGTAACTAGGTCTATCCACCTGTCAGAGAGCCCTAGAGTCACATCCTAATAACATGTACACAATCCAACAATTAATATAACTCATAGTAATACCATCCGTGGCCTCATGTAAACAACATATAATCAAAAGGAACACATTTATATTAACTGAACAAGTGATACAAAATTCATAGGCAACAAGTTCATAAAAAGGATTACACAGCTATTCAAACAAGTAAGGATACTTCTTCTTCATCTCTTCCTCAGCCTCCCAAGTGGCCTCTTCAATCTACTGGTTTCCCCATAACACTTTCACGGAGGCAATTTCTTTATTTCTCAACCTAAAGACTTGTCTATCAAGAATGGGAAGTGGAATTTCTTCATATGACAATTCTTCATTAACCTTAATGGTCTCAACCGGCACAATAGAGGACGGATCTCCAACTACCTTATTCAACATAGACACATGGAATACGGGTGCACTAATGACATCTCGGGTGGTAGCTCAATCTTGTACGCCACCTGACCAATCCTCTAGATGATTTTGTACGGCCCGACATACCTCGGACTCAATTTCTCTTTCCTTCCGAACCACATTATACCCTTCATGGGGGAAACCTTCAAAAATACCCAATCCACCTCTTTGAACTTTAATTCTCTTCGACGAACGTCTGAATAGGATTTTTGACGACTCTGAGCGGTTCTCAACCACTCCTTAATTATTTTAACTTTTTTCATATCCTGATGCATGAGGTTTGGCCCTATCAACTCAGCTTCCCCAATCTCAAACCACCTAATGGGAGATCTACATCTCCTACCATACAATGCCTCAAACGTTGCCATCTGAATACTTGCATGAAAGTTGTTGTTATAAGCAAACTCTATAAGGGCAAAATGATCATCCTAGCTACCCTTGAATTCAAGAACACAAGCACGCAACATGTCCTCAAGCATATGAATAGTCTGCTCTACTTGCCCAACGATAACTGGATGGAAGGGTGTACTAAGATTTACCAGAGTACCCTAGTTCTTCCGAAATTTGGCCGTGAAATGAGCCCCTCGATCAGAGATGATAGAAACTTAAGTGCCATGCAGCCTGACTATTTCCTTGATATACAACTGAGCATATTGTTCCGCTATGCCGGTAGATTTAACAGGCAAGAAGTGTGCAGATTTCGTAAGTCGGTCCACGATCACCCAAATTGAGTCAAATTTGCGCGGAGTGCGCGGTAACCCTTCCACGAAGTCCATATTAATCATTTCCCACTTCCATATTGGAATTTCTATGTTCTGTGCCAACCCACCAGGCCGTTGATGTTCGACCTTCACTTGATGACAATTCGGACACCTTGGCCAAAGTCCGTCACATTCCTTTTCATGAAATTCCACCAATAGACTAGATGCACGGAATACCAAGAAGCATGAGCCTCTGTCATGATTCTTTCCCGAAGACCATCTACATTCGGAACACATAGTCGCCCTTGGTACCTTAGTGTACCATCATCCATTCCTAGCGCAAAAGCCATAGTTTTATGTTTTTGAATCCCCTCCTTCAATTGCACCAAAAATGGATCGTTGTATTGCTTCTCTTTGACTTCCACAACAAGCAATGATTCAACCCTATTTGGCACAATTACCCCTCCTTTATTAGAGTACGCAAGATGAACTCCCAAAATAGCCAATCAATGGACTTCCTTGGCCAATGGCCTTTGATATACCTCCAAGTGTGCTAAACTATCCGTAGATGTCCGGCTAAGAGCATCTGCCACAACATTGGCTTTCCCCAGGTGATATAGAATATCGATGTAAAACTCCTTGAGTAACTCAACCATCTTCTCTGCCTCTGATTTAACTACTTTTGTTTGAAAATATATTGAAGACTCTTGTGGTCCGTGAATACATCCACGAGGACCCCTTACAAATAATGATGCCAAAATTTCAATGCAAAAACCACAACCGCAAGTTCTAAGTCATGTGTTGGATAATTCGTTTCATGATTCTTGAGTTGCCTAGAAGCATATACTATAGCCTTGCCATGTTGCATTAACACACACCAAAGCCCAATTATTTAAGCATCACAAAATACAATGAATTTATTTGTACCCTCTAGCAGGGTCAACACCGGCGTCGTAGTCAACCTCGATTTCAACTCCTGGAAGCTCCTTTCACAAGCATCGGACCATTGGAACTTAACCACTTTCTGAGTCAATTTAGTCAACGGAGAGGCAAGAGTATAGAACCCCTCCACAAACTTCCTGTAATACCATGCTAAACCCAAGAAACTGCAAATCCTGGTTGGCATTGTAGGTTTAGGCCAATTCTTTACTTCTGAAATCTTTTGAGGATCCACCTTAATTCCTTCTCTAGAGAAAACATGACACAAGAATGTGACAGATTCGAGCAAAAATTCACATTTTGAAAACTTCGAATATAATTGGTGTTGATGAATAGTCTGCAAAACTACCCTGAGATGATCGTCATGGTCCTCTCGACCTTGTGAATACACAAGAATATCCTCAATTAACACTATCATAAAGAAATCGATTCATAAGATCCATGAAAGCTGTCGGGGCATTTGTTAGCCCAAAAGACATTACCAGAAATTCAAAGTGCCCATACTGGGTTCTAAAAGCTGTTTTCAGAATATCCGGCTCCCTGATCTTCAATTGGTGATACCCAGATCGTAAATCAATTTTCGAAAAGTATCTAGCACCGTGTATCTGATCAAACAAATCATCAATTCTTGGTAGTGGGTATTTGTTTTTGATTGTGACTTTTTTGATTGTAAATCAATTTGGGACTTGCATAGATTTCATAAATACCATGGGGTTCAATTCTAAGAAGAGGGGGTTTAGACAATATACCTCAATTGAGCTTCTTAAAACTCTCAGATGTTCCAGAATATTAGCAACTTCAATCTATTTTAGCAATATAGCAAAATTGAACCAAAAATTAGGAAAAGGATCATGATTCTAGCTCACTTGAACATTTTATCAAACACTATGTGTGTATCAATGTTTTAATCCCCTTTCTTGAAGGATTCCATCTTTCTCCAACCGATTCTCTACTATTTTTAGCTCACAACCTTCCCACATACTTCAAGAATACATGCATGCAAGGTAAGCACTCCCATCCCCATGAACTACCTTACTAATTGCCCATTTCTAGTTACATTTCGATATTAAGAGCTTGGTGATAGTACCTTACCTCTTAGGATGAAGACCTAGGGTGCTTCTCTTGATAATCTTCAAAGGTTTATGCAAGAATTGAAGAGTAACTTGATGAAGATAACTTTCTCCCTCTAAGATTCTCTCTCTCAAATTTTGCTCAAGCATGGCCCTTACGTCTATTTTAGCGAAGTAGGGTCGGGTTCTAAAAGCCCAAACATTATGCTCTGGAACAGGTTCTACGATAGCATATGCCACCGCATAATAATTATGCGGTCAGTAAAATAACCGCGGAATTGGGGTGCCAAAACTGGAAAGGAACTGACAAGATCTGTGGTCACTATGTGGCCTGCATACCTGTTTTGCGGTCGCATAAGGCACCGCAGAATGTTTCTGCGGTCGCATAGTGCACCGTAGAACCATCCTCTGAAACAATCTAAGGATGATATTGCAACCAAAGCGAGGCCTGCGAAACGGTTATGCGGTCGCATAATTGGCCGAAAATTGACCTCAAAATTGGCAAAAAAGGCTGCTTCACTCTGCAGCATTCTGCGGACCGCAGAGTGGTTATGCGGTTGCAGAACGGCCCGTAGAAATGCCTACTTGTTCCCAACATTTTCCTTCAACTCCCCAACGCAATGTTCAATCCAAAAAGTCCGAACCGCGTCTCGCAAGCCCGCCGCGAAGAATTTCTATTATTATTAACCTCTACGCCTACTTTGGCATCATGGAATCCGGGTTTTTAGGAAACCTTTTACGGGGCCTTACACACTGAGCGTATCACAAATGTGACAACTAGTCCGCAAATGCAAACCTAGCAGGCTCGCAAGTGCGAGAAAGCAATCGCAAAAGCGGCCTGCTACAGTCCCATCTCTCCATTACAAATGCGATCAGGGGTTCGCATATGCGAACCCAAAACCCATCGCAAATGCGATATTAGTCCCGAAGTTGCAAAAGTTAGTCCTCTAGCACAACATCGCAAAAGCGAGTAGGATCTCATAAATGCGTTAATTGCAAATGCGACCATTTCCTCACAAATGCTAGAACAGAACACCTGCAAAAATCCTAACCTCTCTCAAACTCTCCGGGACGCGTCCAAAACTCACCCGAGCCCTCAAGGCTCCACTCCAACAATTTTCACAAGTACATAATCATCATAAAACTTACTTGCGCGATCAAAATACCAAAATAACATCCAAAAGCATGAATTAGACAACAAAACACACGAAAATTACAATGAAACTTAACAATTGCAAAAAGACAACATACGTCTAATTCATATTAAACAAACTTGGAATGACACCAAATTTTGTAGACATGTTCCAAATGAAAAAACAAAGTCGTACAACATCACAAAATCAAAATCCGATCCCGATAGAAATAAAGTCAAACCATGGAAACTTAGGAAAATTCTAAACCTTCAAATTGTCAACTTTCGGCAAAAGTACCAAATCAGCCTAGAAACTTGCGAATCCAATTTCGGGCATATGCCTAAGTCCAAAATTACCATATGGCCCTATTGGAATAATAAAAATCCGTCCCGAGGTCAAATACACAAAATGCAATCTTGGTCAACTCTTCCAACTTAAAGCTTCCTAGTTGAGAATCATTCTTACAAATCAATCACGAACTACTGAGGAACCCAAACAAACTATACACACAAGTCAAATACACCATACATTTCTACACATGACCTCAAACCACCTAACTGAATACATCTTCTCATAACAACTTTCCGGGTCAATACATTTTCCCCTACTTAAACATGTGTTGACCCTCGAATGTGCGGAGAATCGTCCGAAAGCAATCAAGTCATTGTATAAACTCACCACGCCCATACCCATAGGTGATCTGATTTCATCCCAATCTATATAAGTCTTACAACACAGTCTAGCTGATGATCATTACCTTACATTTATCTCACAACCCTTAGAACCCAATCTCTAACTTCCCAAATTAATTATGAGACATGATTCTCGCATCTATATGCTGTATAAGTCAGTATTAAGTTGCATCAAGCCATAACCATATCCCAAGTGTATTCAAATGATATTCCATATAACTTAGATACACATAGCCATAGCTTCCGACCACAATAGTCATTCAAATAGCAAATATTGTGCCGGTATACAACATCCTATCAATAAAAAACCTTGTTCCAAATCTTGGAACACAACCAATTATGAAAGAAACACACATAAACTCATAACCCCCATCACATAAACCAGTCATGGAGCTCTCTTGCCCGACGAGAACCAAAGCTAAAATCTAGGCTGACTAAAGACATTATAGTTCCAAACATAGCTTAATCAAATCTGATGGCGCTCAATTCAGGCCCAATAACTTCACCTCATCCAATACAAGCTACTCTTCCAATATGCCACACAAATCCTACCTAGAGCCGTATACCATGCATTAAGTGCACCAAACAAGCGACAAATTCAATGTACCCAATAATTGAAGAGAATCAAATTAGAGAACCGCCCCGCAAGCTCAAAAGATACCACCATGAAGCGCAATGCAATGAAGCCATCACACAAGGGAGAAAAACTAGACAATAATTAAGCCCAAAGGATCATATTCCAACATAACTCTGATATGATGCGTGACCCATTCGAAACACCTGTACACATTGGATACGTCGAGCCGTGATGGTCACTATCAACAACCATATACATATCAAAAGCAAACACACGAAGTGCATGACCATAACCATGGAAAAATAGATAGCACAATATACCACAAATAGAAAGACCACAGCCAAGGCGCAATCAACCATTCAACACCCCGAGAATCATCTCGCTCGAATTTCACCACAAGGTCCCCAACAGAACGCATCAGGTAAAAGGAATTAACAGATCACAACCCTTCATAGCATATGAGAGTAACACATGAAACATATCAGAACACGAATAAGATCCACTACAACTGATAACACATCCCTCCATAATAACTATGTTGGGTAGACAAATCCGACCTGATGTAGATTACGGATTCTCATTAGGCCTACCAATGTCCTCCAAATCAATTCTGATCCTCCCAAAATAGGTAGATAACAATAGAAATTTGCATAATAATTGACTTATAACACATGCCTATGAGAATCCTCTTCGTCTTCAAATCTCTAGAATCCCATAATCTCCCGATACTAACTATATTATTCAAATTACTGACATATGCATCATACACAATCCAACCACGAGAAGTACTTCCATCATTCCTTATTGCCACATAGATAAATTTGAACGTCAATATTCAATCAATCGGGCCATTAGTGTAATACATGTCAGGCATCTGCAAGTCAAAGCACAATACACCTTTTGGAGTGCGCACCCATCTTAGGTGGTACCAGATAACGCTAGAATTCTTCTAAACATTTGAAACCATCTATGCAATCTAGAACTCGTGACCCCATACAAGAGAAAAATCATGACACACAACATGTTCCTTATGCCACTGGCAGACATCTAGCCCAAGCCGTCCTCGAAACTATCAAGAACTGCTCGAAACCCGTCCACACATAACTAAGCACTCAGACCTAAATTTTCCCAACTTAACCAAGTCACGCAAGCCGTCAAACCCAAATGTATTGACACAAAACACCGGTAAAACACCACCACACCAAAGGAACTAATTACCTTTATTACTATGCTGACCCTACACTACCCAGCTCACCAATTTCTTCGAATCCTCCTTAACTTGCCTTCAAGTTAACATTTCTCCTTCCCGGCATGTTATGATCCTAAACCAAATATCACCACAAGATATCCTAGCATGAACCACGTCATCCAAAATCCCATAAACCATTGTATTTGTAAGGCTCGTAAAATATTTAGAATAAAACCCGGGGTTTCGTGGTGCTGAGGTAGGTGTATGTGTTAATGATCGCTGCGGTACAAACAGTTTGGGTTGAACAATACGCTGGGAAGATGAATGAAAATGCTTTGCAGAAAAAGGTATTTCTGCGGCCCACTATGCGGCTACAGAATCACTCTACGGGGCCACAGAATGAGGCAGTCAATTGGGCAACTTTTGGATGTCGTTTCGCGGCCAATTATGCGACCACAAAATAATTTTGCGGGCTGTACATCGATCGCAGAACCTGTGTCGGGGCTCCTATTTTTATAATTTTTGAACCCGACCCCATTCTAATAAAACACCCCTGGGGATCATTTTAAAGGGGAAAAACATATATTTCTAAAGAAAGGGAGGGTCATAGAGTGTGAAAAGAAGTTCCTAAGCTTCATCCACCAATTCTTACTCAAATCTTGGAAGATTAATAAGTAAAGAACACTAGGTCTTCATCCTAGAGGTAAGATCCTATACCCTAACCTTTAATTTCGAAATTTAACTAGAAATGGGCAATTAGTAAGATAATTCATGGTTATGGGAGTTGTTTATGGCATGCATGTGTTATCAAGGGGTGTAGGGAGATTGTTGACCTAAAAATGGCAAAGCATGGGTTGTGGGATGATGGAATCCTCCATAAAAGGACCTTGAACCCTTAATATGCACCTAGTATTTGATAAAATGCTCGAATGAGCTAGAACCATGATCATCTTCCTAATTATGGTTCAATTTGTTACATTTCTAAAATAGATCGAAGTTGCTAATAATATTAGAGCAATTTATAGTCTAAAGAAGCTCAAGTGAGGTATGTTGGCTAAACGCTTCTCTTAAAATTGAATCCCACAATATCCATGTATGTCCCAAGTTGCTCATTGTGAATCTATTAACACGGATAAGCTGGTGATTATTGGAAATTGTAATCAAAACTGTGAACAGTTCTTGAAAACTTATCTCATTCCTAATTTGATATTTGGTAACTGCTTGAGGCTTTAACTGATATCATGATTGTCCTAACTGGCAATTACTGTTCATTCTTATGAGAGGGTGTTTAGTCATATATACTAGTACTATTCGACTATACTAACGTCCTTTTTTCTAGGGGCGCTGCATCTTTCATGGATGCAGGTGGTTCCACAGTAGGCTGCACTGATCAGTAATAGCGACACACTCTCTTCCCAGCTAACTTTGTGAGCCCCACATCACTCGGGGTCATATAACTTTTGTTCATTATATCATTATGCTTTGAGGTATAGCCAGAGCCTTGTTGCTGGCACTATTATTGTACTCTTTGTATTTAGTAGAGGCTCCGTGGACATATTGTGGGTGTATATGGGTGCTGGGAAAGTCAAACAAATTATGTTGCGTTTTCATCACTTGTTCCACTTCAAACCATGACAATGTGTGCATTTTAAGACTTATTAAATGAATTAACTAATGGTAATGAATTTGGTATTGTCTACATGATCTCCGTATTGGTTAATTAATAAAGATATGTGTTCTCTTTAAATCATGGGCGAGTTTAGGTAGAAAGTATTCAACAGGCTTGCTTGACCGGGTTCACTCGGTTGAGCGACGTTCGCACCTTTCGAGTTTGGGGCATGACAAATATGGTATCAGAGCCTAAGGTTTTAAAGTGTCCTAGGATGTCTCGAAGCCATGTCTAGTAGAGTCCTTCTTATCAGGGTGTTATCGACCAAATCTATAATTAGGAGGCTACTTGGACATTTAGGAATAATACCCTTCTTTGATGTTCTTGATCGTGCGATAAAGCTGATTGTATGATTGTTCCTCCTTTAACTCGTGCATTGCTCTAACTTTCAGTAAATGGCACCTAAGAAGAAGGAAAGAACTTGCCAAGGAACCGATGTTACCCCAGGAGTGGTAGTTGATTCTATCATTGATGAGGCAGGTGAATACCCGTGGGGTGGGGATATTCTCCTAATTACTACACCGCCTGGTTATACTATTCCTGCTCAGGGTGCACCAGTTCCTACATCTGACGAGGGTGCAATGAATCCTCCACTTGATATTCCGGTTCCGCCTCTAGCCCCAGCTTCCGGTCTCGGTGTTTCTGATGGGGATTTTAGGGGAGCCATACTGATGTTGGCTCAGATAGTGGCTTCCCTAGCCTAGATGTCGAATGTTAGCCCCACATCTTCTAGTCACCAAGGGGACTCTATTGGTTCCAGGGTTAACATGTTTCTTCATTTAGATCCTCCAATGTTCATGGATACTGATCCTGAGGAGTATCCCCAGGAATTCATCGATGAGATGCACAAGACCTTCATGGTTACACATGCTACTAAGGCAGAGGGAGTGGAGTTGGTCTCCTACCACCTAAAGGGGGTGGCCTATTCTTGGTTTGAGATGTGGGAGGACTCTCGTGAGGAGGGGAGCCCTTCGGCGAGGTGGAGTGAGTTTGCTGATGCCTTTATGGACCATTTCTTGCCTACTGAGACTAAGGCAGCCCGTGCTGCAGAGTTTGAGAACCTAAAACAGGGTAGCAAGAGTGTGTAGGAGTACCATATGTAGTTTGCGTGCCTGTCTGAGTATGCTATTCATATGTTGCCCACTATGGAGGCTATAGTATGTCGGTTTGTCCAGGGCCTTAGCCCTTTGGTTATCAATGAGGCCGTTATAGCTGCTTTGAATTCTGACATGAACTATGGGAAGATGGTAACATTTGCTCAAGCTACAGAGAATCGTAAGTTGAAGAACAGAATTGAGCGAGAGGGTAGCAGCAAGGCCTGGTCCGTGGGCAACTTTGGGAATTCATTTGGTAGCGGTAGGTCAACATTCAAGGGAGGGTCATCTGGTCCATCCCAGTCTTTTGCTCAGTCTTCATCCAGTACACCTAGTGCTTGATAAAATGCTCAAATGATCTAGAACCATGATCATCTTCCTAAATTTGGTTCAATTTGCTACTTTTCTAAAATAGATTAAAGTTTCTAAGATTTTTGAAACATTTAGAGTTAAGGAAGCTCAAGTAAGTATGTTAGCTAACCTCTTCTCGTAATATTTAACCAAACAATATCCATGTAAGTCACGAGTTGCTTATTGTGAATCGATTACCCGGATAAGCTGGTGTCAAAAGACATTCGTGATCAATATGTAATTCAAATGCTCTTGTTTTGTTGTACTACTATTTGAGAATGTGTTCAAAGTAGGGCTTGCATATCTAAATGCCTTGACCTCAAGTTGTGTTTCAAAGGAAAGATAATGAAAGCTTGTGTAAGAAATCGTAATGTGCCTAAAACTCCTATTTGCTCAAATGTGTGCTTAGATGTCTTGAATAGAAATGCCTTGTTGTTGGAAAGTCCATGATGATGGTTGAAAGTACAAAGGCGTGCATGAAATATGTATCACGTAATGCGAAATGTGAAATATGAAACACGACAAATATGCCAAGAGAAATAATACAATTGTGACCATTAGTGCCAATGAAATGAAGACATGTGCAAGAAATATGAAACATAATGATAGATAGAAAAGGGTGATGTCTCACATGAGAAGACCTACCCGACTGGGTCATGATCGGACGCAATGCCGCACCCATAGCGGTGACTGTGTTAGAATTATAATTGAAATTGTAATTTGGTTGATGTATCGCATGAGACAGCCTAGCCGATCGGGTCGTGATCGGACGCCATGCCGCACACATGGCAGTGACTATGTTAGAATTGTAATTGAAATTGTTATTTCGTTGACGTCTCGCATGAGACGTCCTAGACGATCGGGTCGTAATCGGATGCCATGCCGCACACATAGTGGTGAATGTGTTAGAAATCATAATCGAAATTGTTAATAGTAGTATACCGGTACCAAAGATTTCCCAACTTAAAATTTGGAAATTTATATAAAACTTATCTTATCTCTAATTTGATATTTGGTAATTGTTTGAGGCTTTAACTCATATTATGACTGCTCATTTCTTTGAGAGAGTATTTAGTCATGTATACTAGTACTATTCAACAGTACAAACATATCTTTTGCCGGGGGCGCTGCATCTTTAGTGGATGCAAGTGGTTCCATAGCAGGCAACACTGATCAGCGATAACACTACACTCTTTTCCCAGCTGATTTGGTAAGCCCCACTTCACTCGGGGTCATGTATATTTTGTTCATTTTATCACCATGTTTTGAGGTATAGACGGAGCGCTGCTTCCAGAATTATCAGTGTACTCTTTTGTATCTAATAGAGGCTCCGTAGACATAGCATGGGTGGTATGTTGGTATGGGGAAAGTCAAATTGGTAATGTTGTAATTGTATCACACGTTCCACATCAAACTATGAAAGAGTATGTATTTTGAAACTTATAAATGATGTAACTACTGATAATGAGTTTGAATTTTTGTTTACTTGTTCTTCCTCACCGCTTAATTAATAAATTGGATTTTACTGTTATTCTTGAATAAGTTCGGGTAGAAGGTAATGTACAGGCTTGCTCGACCGGTTATCTCAGTTGAGCACCGATCGCGCACCCTGAGTTTGGGGCGTGACACTTGCTTGCGTGGTTTGTCGGTCTCCTCTGTATGAGCGCATTACAGCGTGTCAATATGACGACCCCTATTTGCTTTCCCTTAAGGACACAATGCAGCACAACGATTACAAGGAGGTTTATATTAGAGATGATGGATGTTGCGGATGTAGGGACAGATATGTGTGCCCAGTGTGGATGGGTTTCATGTGTCTATCTAGGTGTCACCAAGATGTATCAGGATTTGAGTCAGTACTATTGTTGGAGAATAATGAAGAAAGATATAGTAGAGTATGTGGCTCGGTGTTTGAGCTGTCAGCAGGTGAAGTACGAGCATCAGAGGTCGGGCTATTTTCTTTAGAGACTTGAGATTCTAGAGTGGAAGTGGGATCGTATTACCATGGATTTTTTTGTTGGGCTCCCACAGAGTTTGATGAAATTTGATGTAGTGTGGGTTATTGTGGATAGTCTGACCATGTCTGCAACTTCATTCCGGTTGTGCCTACCTATTCTTCAGAGCATCTGGCTCAGAACTATATCGGTAAGATTGTTTGTCTCCATGGTGTGCTGGTGTACATTATCTCTGATCGAGGCACGCTCTTCACGTTGTATCTTTGGAGAGCTGTGCAGCGTGAGTTAGGCATACAAGTTGAGTTAAGTAGAACATTTCAAACCCCAGACAGATGGGCAGTCCGAGCGCACCATTCTGATCTTGGAGGATATGCTATGTGCATGTGTTATGGATTTTGGGGGTTCATGGGATCAGTTTCTACTTCTTGCAAAGTTCGCCTACAACAACAACTACCTATCGAGTATTTAGATTGCTCCTTATAAGGCCTTATTGTCACAACCCAAATTGGAGGGCCGCGAAGGGCACCATGTGCCTTACTCAACCAAGTACAAAATGTAACGTATCTTTCTTATCACAACATCATGGTTAAATAAGACAGAAGGGCCGTCATGAGATAACCGGAATAAAACGTAAAGGAATACTCGACATAGGATGATCCAGCATGATATAGAAACTTATACATGTAACATAAGGTCCTATAAGGCCGACATGATCATTTGTACACTCAAAACAAGTCCATACAAGTACCCATATACATGAAATATGTCTACAAGACTCTAAGAATACATAACAATCATAATGGTAGGGACAGGGCCCCACCATACCAATCAATACATGCCCAGAGCATACTGACCAAATAGGCAACTCCGGAGCAAGTGGAGTGCACAAACAGCTTCCACTGAGCAGATAGCCTACTAGGAGGACTGTCAACTTGTCTATCCGGACTTATAGGCATGAAATGCAGCGTCCCAATGCAAAAGGGACATCAGTACTAATAAAGTACTGAGTATATAAGGCATGAAACGAAGTATATGAAAGACGTGAAAGAAACATGGAGTAAAGGACTCAATTTGTAAGTCTAAATAGCTCAGTAATCATGAAATCTTCAGTGTAATGTATATGGGTATAAATGTCATATCATGCATAGGTATATGCATACATAACATCATCAAGCCACTGAGGGCATCCCATAATATCATCTCGTCCTCAGTGGGAGAAATCATAAAGTATGCCAGTTGATTAGGTGGCTGGTGCATATAAAACACTATAACCTTTCCCCATACGACATATACATATAATATACACGTATATAACGCCATCAGGTCATGGGTCAATGTACATGTATATATGAATGCAATAAATAATGAAGCAAGTCAATAAGATCTCTCGGAATTTCAGAAGATAAATATGCATTCGCTTAATATCGTGAAATAAAATTTATCAACTTATGTATTTTTTGAGACCCATGAATAGACTATGTAATAACAGGACACAAGGGTAATCAAGAACATAGGCATCCCTATTACTTATAAGAATATAGTCATTTCTGAAAGTTGCATGTTTGCTCGTTTCGTTTGTATCATATGGATCATGCCAAAAGGAAAGAAGAGATAGCCTTAACATGTCTTATCACAGTATGTCCAATGACCATGTTGAAATCGTCTAAGCACACTTTAAACTACAACAACGATAATAATGCTATTGTTAAGCTACGAAAGATGCAACTATTGTACAACGAACGACAAGCTTATTTATTATTAAAACGGAATCATCTCCCTTGTTTTCCTTTCTTTCCCCAAGTCCATAAAAACAACAAGATCACATACGACCTTCAACTATATACTTTCAGCACCAAAACACACCGAACAGCCCAACAACACAATTCACCCTACACAACAACAAGTGCACCAATGTCACCAACAGAACTACTACTTAACACGACGAGCGGTAAGCTTCGATTGGAACCAAACCCCAACTCTTCTTACCATCTCCCCTATACTTGCAACATATATTGTCATGACATTGCAATACAAACATATATTGTCATGACATTGCAACCTTATATCTATCATAAAAGTAACATCAAGCAACCCAACAACATATTACAATAATATCGACAACTTCTAGGTATTGTGTGGTTGCTTATTCTCCTATTTAAAACATCATCACCATACTAAAAAAGTTTACTAGCATAACAACAATACAAACATTATAACCAAGCCATTCCCAGTGATTTCCAGCCATAAGAAGTCATATACATAACTCCAAAATAGTCAAATAATAGACAACAACTTCTTATACAACTTCAAGTTCTATCTTGTAATTCTTTATCCAAATAACTTAAACAACATATAAGCTTAAGCCCAAGAAATAGAGTGTTATGCATACCTTAAATAATCAGAAGAAACTCGAACCAAAGCTTCCCTTAGTTTACAAGCACCCTTAATGGCATCACAACACCATAGAGACTCTTTTCTTCACTTAGGCTAACTTTTGAGGATAGGTCTAGGTAAAACCACCTTGGATTAGACTTGGAACCTTGGAGAGCTGTTAGAGAGGTGTTCAAAGAGTTTGGAAAATTTCCTTGGTCGAAAATAGCCAAAAATGAGGCGTCCAACCCCATTAAAATGTTCAAGGGTTGTTCTTCTACACCAGTAGTGCTACTTCAAATCATGGTAAATCTTCGTCGCACCTAGATAAATGGAATACCACGAACTTTGGGCCTCTACAAGAATCCGCTCCAGCAACCCATCCACATTGGGCATACAAATTCGACCTTGAAGTCTCAATACCAAATCATCACTAATAGTAACCTCCTTAGCATCATCGTGTTGCACCTTGTCCTTAAGGATACACAACTAGGGAGCATCATATTGACGTGCCTTGATACACTCAAACAAATACGATCATGACACAACACAAGCAAGAACCCGTCTAGGCTTTGAAATATCCAACATCACAAATCTATTGGCCAAAGCTATCGATCGCTCCCCAACTGGAATAAAAGCAAGACTCCCCATGCTCTCAGCCTTCCTACTTAAAGCATCATCCACCAAATTGTCCTTTCAGAGATGATAAATAATGGTAATATCATAGTCCTTTAGTAGTTATAACCACCTCTATTGCATCAAGTTTAGATCCTTCTTGTTTGAATAAGTGTTATAGTCTCCTGTGATCCGTGAACACCTCAAATGACACACCGTAAAGATAGTGCCTCCAAATCATAAGCACGTGAACAATGGAGTCTAACACAAATTCATACATCGAGTAGTTATTCTCGTAAGGCTTCAACTCGTAATGTGTTGCATAAGAACCCGATGCTGAAGGTAAAACCAGAACTAAAGCTGTAGTCAGAGTAGTCTTGAGCTTCTGAAAGCTCTCCTCACTCTCGTCTCACCACCTGAATGGGGCCCCATTATGAGTCAATTTGGTCAAAGGAACTATGATAGATGAAAACCCTTCCACGAAACAACAATAATACCTAGCAAAACCTAGAATAATACGGAGTTGTAGAATGCCGGGGCCAACTCTGAACTGCCTTAATCTTCTTCATGTCTACCTTAATCCCCTCAGTAGACACCACGTGACCCAAGAACACCACCCAATCTAGCCAAAACATGTACTTGTAGAACTTGGAATATAGCTTCTTCTCCCTCAAAGTCTGGAGCACGATCCTTAAGTGCTACTCATGCTCCTCTCGGCTGCGGGAATACAATAGTATATCATGAATAAATACAATGATGAAGGAATCAAGATACAACTGACACACTCTTTTCATCGAGTGCATAAAAGCTAATGGGGCATTGGTCAGCCCGAAAGACATCACAAAGAACTCGTAGTAACCATAGCAGGTCCTGAAAGCCATATTCGATATATCCGACGCCCGGTTCCTCACCTGATGGTGCTCCGATCTCAAATCAATCTTTGGAAATACCCTAGCACTATGTAGTTGATCGAATAAATCATCAACACGTGGTGGTAGGTACATGTTCTTAACCATAACCTTGTTTAGCCGCCTGTTGTCAATACACATCCTCATATAGCCGTCTTTCTTCTTCACAAATAGAAGTGGGGCACCCAAGGTTAGACACTCGATTTTATGAAATCCTTATCAAGTTTTTTCTATTGAAGATGTTCCTTCTACTCCTTCAACTCCATTGGTTCCATGCGATAAGGTGGAATAGAGATGGGCTGAGTGTCCAACACAAGGTCAATACAAAAATCAATATCTCTATCGAGTGGCATTCCCAGTAGGTCTACTTGAAATACATCTAGAAACTCGCTCACAACCAGAACTGACTCAACGGTAGGAGTATCAGCACTAACATCCCTCAAAAAGTCTAAGTAGTCCAAGTACCCATTTTCAACAATCCGTTGTGCCTTTAGAAAAAGATACTACACTACTAGGTACATGACCCAATGCACCTTTCCACTCCATCCTCGGCAACCCGAGCATAGCTAACTCACGGTATTAGCGTGACAATAAAGAATAGTGTGATTTGGTTACAATCAATCCATACCCAAAATCACATCAAAATCAACCATATTGAGTAATAGAAGGTCAACCCTTTTCTTATAGCCCGATAGTGATCAGACAAGAGTGATATGCATGGTCTACCATAATAGAAATCCTAACAGGCATAGACACATAAATAAGGGTACTCAAAGAATCACGAGACACTTAAAATATGAAGCAAAATAGGATGACACATACAAACAAGTGGAACTCAGATACAATAAAACTGATGGTTGACAGCATCTAATGCAACAACCTCAGTCATATCGGGGAAAGCATAACAATGGACCCGACTTACCCCTCTAGGATGTCCTCTACCCGCATGTTCTCTACCTCTACCAGGTTGTGCAAGTGAAGTAGCAACTACAGTAGTATCCATAGCCCGAATTCCCTACGAGGTCCACCCCTTTGAGGTCTGAGACAATCCCACACCACATGCCTTGTGTAACGATCCTCGAAAAAACTACTTTGCGGGCGTGGCTACAGGTATTGAGTATGCCTCAGACGAAAATAATAACCACTGTAGGAACCTGGTGTAGAAGGTGCACTAGAGGATGGCTATCCAAAATGAGTACCTTGAGGTCCGTTACTAGCTAGAACACTACATGTAACCTGAAGTGCAGACTGAACTGGTCGATTGATAAAGCCTTTTCAATGATAATTTGTAGCTTAACAATGGGAATCTCTAAATACTCCAAACCTTAGAGGCCTCTTGGCCTCTTTATCTCCGCTCTTCTACCCTATGATACGCTTCAACCTCCTACCAATCTCTAGAACCTGGTGGAATAGAGTCCTAGTCACTAGCTCCCATTTCATCCCAAATCCGAGGCTATAACCGAGTCCTTCAATATATCTGCAGACTCTCTCTGACAGTGGAAACCAAAGCATGTGCATGACAAGATAACTCAATAAACCTCATAGCATACTCGGTCACGGTCATAGTCCCTTAGTAAAACTGCTCAAATTTGGTGCGCAACGCATACCTGAGGGTTTGTATAATGAAGTCCCTCAAAACGAGATAAATGAACTGAGCCCAAGTAAGTGGTGCAGAACCAAATGGCCTACTTTCTTCATAAGTTTGCCTCCATCAATATGACAACCCCGTCAGCTGGAAAGTAGTAAGGTCGACCCCGATCAACTCCACTATGCCATAGTGTATAGAATACAGTGACACTAGTCTAAGAAACCCTACGCATCCTCAGAAGGCCCATTGCTGCAATGAGGAGTATGATACTTCTAGAGCATCTCTAACCTCTTCCGCTCCTCCTCTGACGCAACTGGCCTGACCTTGGGCTGAACTGTAACCATAGGCTGATTGTTATAAAACTCGGAGCCAGATCAATGTGAGCCCGCTATTTTGTAGTGTGGGGCACGAATTTGAGCTCCTCCCCTATCTTGAGAATTAGATAGTGTAATGGGGATCAACCCCGCCTAAGCCGTAGTACAAAAGTGTAATGCCCCATAAACGTTCGCCAAGAATTTAAGTTTTTATAGTGCCAAGGTAAGTTAATGTGCCACAAATTGGATTTTTGATTGTACAATGCATCGTGGAGTTGGTAGAAGAAATTGTAAAAACAAAAATAATGTGGTCCATTATTCTATAGCGGATCTGTTCCGCTGACCACATAATTACCACGGAATGAATTAGAAGCAATTCAAATCTGAAAACCATTTTGTGGCCATAACCATTCTACTTGCCGCATAACCATTCTGCTACCCCAAAATGGCATCGCGGAATTGACATACCATTTTGTGGCCATAACCATTCTACTTGCCGCATAACCATTCTGCTACCCCAAAATGGCATCGCGGAATTGACATACCATTTTGTGGCCATTCTGCTGGCCATGTATCTGTTCTTCTACCATGGAATTGTACCACGTAATTGACATCGGGGGTTATTTTTGAAAATTTTCTTTCCCGACTCCATTTTGATTAGCAGCCTTTGGGGCTCATTTTGAAGCAAAAATCTATTATTTAAGAGAGAAGTGATAGTATCCTGGAGAGCGAGGGATATTACCTAGTCATTCTAATAATCAATCCTCGCCCCAATCTTGAAGATTCAAGGGAAGCCACTCTCTACACCATCATCTACCCGGGTACGACCTTGTCCTAAAACCTTCGTGAAATTGTTATCGGTTTAATTAGGTTATGGAATCAGAGATAGGCTATGCATGTAACATTAGGTGGTAGTATGTGGGGTTGTTGAACTAATTTGGGTAGTTTCTTGTTGAAATTGGTTGAGGGGGAGGGGATTAGCATTGTAGAGATTTGTAGTCAATTTTGCGTAATAAGTGTTTGAACAAATTCCCAAGAGACTTATGTCATGATAATCCTTCTAATTATTATCCAATTTTAGCTATCTGTATATAGATATATATTTCTAGATGTGTTGGGACGTTGTAGTAACTTAAGGAAAGCTCGAGAAAGGTATGTTGGCCAAAACTTCTCTCTTATAATTGAATTCCATGATGTTTCCGTAAGTTTCAAGTATGGTTGGCCTAGGTTCCTAATATATTCTGTTATCCCGAGAATGTGTCGAAAGATGTATGTACTCAAAACATGTTCCAATTACTCCTATCTCATCATGATCTCCTTAGGGAATGTGTTCAAGTATGGTTTATGTGTTCAAGCATTATATCTTCAATTTATGTTTCAAATGAAAGTCCATTATGCTTAACTTGGAAAGAATACTCAATGCGCCTAATACCCCTAATGCTCATATTTATACTTAAGGCCTTGATTTCAAAGCTCTCATTGTTGATAATCTATAAAGATGCTTGAAAGGGGAAGAAGTGAGTTGGGGACATAAAGTGTGGCCACCGTGCGAATAATGAAAGTTATACTTATGGCCAATGGTGCCAATGGTGCCAATGAGATGAAATAATGTGTGAAAGATTTTGCAATGAGCCTTGAATCAACTGTTCTAAATTTACTCTGAAAATAGAATTGCCTAAAGGCTTATGTACTCAAGTCGTGTTAAAATATGGTTGTTTCAACTAATACCTATGATTTGAACCACTGTTTTAGTCATAAATCACCATGCTCTCTTTTATAAACATCTCCAATGTGATTTGAGTTCTTACATACTCATAAGTTGAAATTGTGTGTACCTATGATTCCATATGTTGATGTTTATGATGATGATCCTTGAAAGTAAAGAAATGAAAATGTGGAATATGAGATACGACCATTGTGCCATGAATGAAGAATGATATGTGTGGCCAAGAGAGCCAATGAAATAATGATGTTGTGAATGGTTGAAAGTACTAATGAAGCTATATATGGTGTGAAAGGTTATGAGGTGAATGTATTTGTATTTCTGTTTTCTTTGTATACAAAACAAAAATATTTTTGGGAGTAACTATAGCCACCGAGGAAGGGTAGGTTGAAACAACCTAACCCTACAAAATCACGTGCCGGTGTAGGAGTTATTGAGGGGTAAATCCCCATATTGATATGATGAAATTATTTTCCTTAATTGGGATGATATTATTCCCCTTCGTTAAGATGAGATAATTGCTACCAGAGGGTGATGTCTATTTCACTGTACCGCATGGAACCTATTGAGTTGAAGGAGTTGAAGGGACAAATTTAGGAGTTTATTACTAAGGAATTTATCAGGCCCTGTGTGTCCCCTTGGGGTGAACTAATTCTATTTATGAAGAAGAAGGAAAGCTCTATAAGGATGTGTATTGATTATAGGCAATTGAACAAAGTTATTGTCAAGAACAAGTACCAACTACTGCATATTGATGAGTTATTTGATCACCTTGAAGGTGCTAGGGTGTTATCGAAGATTGATTTGAGATCAGGGTATCATCGATTGGCGATTTGGCCTGCAGATATTTTGAAGACAGCTTTCAGGTCCCGCTATGGTCATTATGAGTTTCACGTGATGTGTTTTAGGCTGACCAATGCCCCAACAACCTTTATGCACTTGATGAATAGTGTATTTCAACCCTATCTTGATTCCTTCGTCATAGTTCTCATTGATGACATATTGGGGTATTCACATAGCCAGGAGGACCATAAGCAGCATCTAAGGATCGTGCTCTAGACTTAATTCTCCAAGTGTGATTATTGGCTTGATTCAGTAGAATTTTTGGGCCATAGGTTGTTTAGTGAGGGGATTAAGGTGCATCCGAAGAAGGTGGAGGCACTTTAGAGTTGGCCCAGACCGTCTTCTTCTATAGAGATCGGGAGTAACGTCGGGAATTATCGTCGTTTTGTGGAGGGTTTCTTGTCCATTGCTGCACCTGTGACTAGATTGACCCAGAAGGGTGCCCAATTCAGGTGGACCAATGATTGCGAGGAGAGCTTTCAGAAGCTCAGGACTGTCTTTACCAGAGATCAAGTTTTGGTTTTTCCTTCAACATCGGGTTCTTATACAGTTTATTGTGATGCTTTGCAGATTTGAATCCCATGAGAAGAACTACCCTATACATGATTTGGAGTTGGCAGCCATTGATCACGCATTGAAGATTTTGAGGCACTATGTATATGTAATGTCTTATAAGGTGTTCACATATCACAGGAGTCTACATCGCTTGTTCCAGCAAAAGGATCTGAACTTTAGTCAATGGAGGTGGTTAGAACTATTAAAGGATTAGGATATCACCAATGCTTTAACATCCGGGGAAGGACAATGTGGGGGCCAATATTTTGAGTAGGAAGGTTGAGAACATGGGGAGTCTTGCTTATTCCAGTAGGGGAGAGAACGTTAGCATTGGATGTTCAGGCTTTGGCCAATCAGTTGGATATTTTGGACACCAGCCAGGTTCTTGCTTGCGTGGTTTCAATGTCTTTCTTGTTTGAGTGTGTCAGTATAATGATCCCTACTTGCTTGTCCTGAAGGACATGGTGGAACACGGTGATGCCAATGAAGTTACTATTGGAGATGATGCAAGGTTGGTTCTGTGTGCCGAATGTGGATGGGATGTGAGATTTGATACTTTTGGAGGCCCATAGTTCAAAGTATTCCATTCATCCGGGTGCCGCAAAAATGTATCAGATTTGAGGCAGCACTATTGGTAGAGGAGGATGAAGAATGATATTGTTGATTATGTTGCATGATGTTGAACTGTCAGCAGGTGAAGTGCGAGCATCAGAAACCGAGTGGTTTGCTTTATAGGCTTGCCATTCTAGAGTGAAAGTGGAAGCGTATCACCATGGATTTTGTAGTTAGACTACCTCGGACCTTGAGGAAATTTGATGTAGTATGGGTCATTGTGGACAGACTAACCAATTCTTTACACTTCATTCCAGTCGTCATATATAATCTTCAGAGCAGTTGGCTCAGATTTATATTCGTGAGATTGTTTGCCTTCATGGTGTGCCCGTATCTATTTTCTTGGATTGAGGCACTCAGTTCACATCGTAATTTTGTAGAACAGAGCAGCGAGAGTTGGGCATATAGGTAGAGTTAAGCATAACATTTCATCCCTAGACAGACGGGTAGTCCGAGCACACTATTCAGATCTTGGAGGATATGTTATGTGCATGTGTCATTAACTTTGGAGGTTCACGGGATCAGTTGCTTTCGTTAATGTCACGCCCCAACCTCGGGAAGCACGACCGGCGCTCAACCGAGTGAACCTGGTCGAGCAAGCCTAGTNCTTCATTACATGGCACAAACAACCTCATTTATTAAGTAGTTCTTGGCACTTGGGCACATTTTACAATTCAAGTCTTTCCCTTTTTATTTGTTCAAATAACATCATTATTCATGTCGATAAGTACCATCACATAAGGCATTTCACACATAAGGTAAGGAGCTTGGAAAATCATAATTAAGTTCTCAAATAAAATGATGACATGGTAACCATCTAAAACAATGTGGGAACATGAATCTTTCAATCAAACACACTAAGGCAAACAATTCTAGTAAAATCAAGTTGGAACTTACACCAATTATTCGGACACCAGGAGTTCGATTCTAAGAAGAAGAGAGCTAGCCATACATACCTCAATTGTGCTTCTTTAGACTCTACAATTATGCGGAACCCTTAGCAATCTCAATCTATTTTTGCAATATACAAATTGAACCCAAAATTACGAAAATGTTCATAGTTCTAGTTCACTTTTTATTTTTCCCACATCTTTATCACATGATGTTTGAAATTAAGAGCTGGGGTGATGAAATATTACCTTTTTGGATGAAGAAATTGGGAGCTCTACTTGAGTATTTCCAAGCTTTGAGTGATGGTTGAAGATTGATTGATGAAAATTAGGCCCTCCCTCTTGAACCCTCTCTCTCTCACTCTAGAAGTATCAGAAAATGAGCTCAAATAGACCTAAGGGGTGTTTTAACGGAATGGGAATCGGGTTTTAAATTAAGAAAAATGGTGCCTCGACACAGGTCTGCGGTCGCATATGTGACCCCATAATGGTTATGCAGTCCGCAAAGTGACCGCAGAAATGGCCCTCAGGGGCCTAAACTTTTGACTCAGGTATGCAACCAGTATGCGGTCGGCATACTTATTCTGCGGTCACATAATGGACAGCAGAACTCCCTCCGTAGAAACCCAAGAGGAATTATGCGATCGATACGCAGTCGCATAAGCAATCGCAAAACTGACCTTAAATTGGCCAAACTTACTGCTTCACTCTGCGGCCATTATGCTGTCCGCAGAGTGATTATGCGGCCACATAATGTGCCACAGAAATGCGTTCATCTGCGAAATATTTTCCTCTCAGTCCGTATGGTACTGTTCAATCCAAAAAGTCTGAACCGCGGCTCGCAAGCTCGTCACGAAGAAGTTCTACTATAATAATGCAGGAATCTAACTTGGCACCACGAAACCCCAAGTTGTTGGTTAAAATTTTTACGGGTCCTTACATCCTCCCCCACTTAAGATCATTCGTCCTCGAATGAGGATCAAGGTTCACTTAACAAAGTTTCAGTCATGCCACATACCATCAGCCCCAAATTTGCCTTACTTTCTAACTTTCTGAAAATTTTGCCAGAGTTTCCTTTGTATTTAGGCCTATCCACCTGTCAGAGAGCCCCCAAAACACACCTTAGCAACATATATAGAATTAAATGACACAACAGAATGCAAAATAACACCAACCGAAGCCTCATGGGGGACATATAACTAGAAAGGAGTGTCTTTA
>AWOL01S0015813.1:0-32145 GCA_000715115.1 Nicotiana otophora | reverse complement strand
AATAATTTTAAGTTTAATCTATATATTTTAACCTTAACTTCATTTTTAGTAGGTTTTATTTAAGAAAATTAAAATCACAAAATTTATATGTTCTTGATTTTAAAATATTTAGCTAGTATTTTTATTTTACACTCTTTAAAAAATATATATTAATTAAAGCAAGAGTCAATGAGTCATTTCCATGTGGCAAGATTCTTCCTTATCTTTTGTAACAAACTCACATGCTTTCTCAAAAAATGCACATGCCCATACACACTCTTTTTCTTGGCCACCAATTAATCCCTATACCTAGACCTATATATTGACCACTTACCCAACACACAAGGAGATCTGAAAATAGAGAGAATGGGAGAGGAGGGGTAAGAGACGGGAGGAGGGATTGGTTTTGATTTGTTTTTCTCATTTTTTCCAAATAGACTCAGCCATAGAAGGGAAAATATGATAAGCAAGCTCAAATCTGAATTTCATCCTTAGCTATCACCAACCGGAAATAACTCCAAATCGCCATTACCTATTATGGAGTTTGTTGATTTTGTTCTCCTGGTTTAGTTCGGGTTCTCCGGCGAGTTTCGAGGTCGCCGGTTTGAGGTTTCCGTCCGTGGTCCGGTCTGCTTTCAAGCTTNAAAATTAAAATCACAAAAATTATATGTTCTTGATTTTAAAATATTTAGCTAGTATTTTTATTTTACACTCTTTAAAAAATATATATTAATTAAAGCAAGAGTCAATGAGTCATTTCCATGTGGCAAGATTCTTCCTTATCTTTTGTAACAAACTCACATGCTCTCTCAAAAAATGCACATGCCCATACACACTCTTTTTCTTGGCCACCAATTAATCCCTATACCTAGACCTATATATTGACCACTCACCCAACACACAAAGATAGATCTGAAAATAGAGAGAATGGGAGAGGAGGGGTAAGAG
Source organism: Nicotiana otophora (assembly GCA_000715115.1). Lineage (NCBI taxonomy): Eukaryota > Viridiplantae > Streptophyta > Magnoliopsida > Solanales > Solanaceae > Nicotiana > Nicotiana otophora. The sequence goes on along the minus strand of AWOL01S0015813.1, from coordinate 31,218 downwards.
ACGGGAGGAGGGATTGGTTTTGATTTGTTTTTCTCATTTTTTCCAAATAGACTCAGCCATAGAAGGGAAAATATGATAAGCAAGCTCAAATCTGAATTTTATCCTTAGCTATCACCAACCGGAAATAACTCCAAATCGCCATTCCCTATCATGGAGTTTGTCGATTTTGTTCTCCTGGTTTAGTTCGGGTTCTCCGGCAAGTTTCGAGGTCGCCGTTTTAAGGTTTCCGTCTGTGGTCCGGTCTGCTTTCAAGCTTAGATTAGTGGCTCTGCTAGCATTCGAGTTTTGGTCGGCATTCCTTTCTTTATGTACTAGTATAAGGCTCATCAACATATTGAAAATTTAAAGGTCCCATTCTAGCTCTATCCATTTATTCTATCTTTTGAGTTTCATATCTTGCTTTGTTTATGTTTGAATAATGTTTGAGAGTTTTGTCTTTATTTGTTTAATAGAGATTAGATCATGACCATTTAGCTTACTTGTCTTGTTGAGAATATTACTAATTAACTACTATTTATTTAAAGTTCATGGTTGGTGTGCTCATGACATACAGTGAATCCGTTTGTGAATTTTATGGGGTAGATGTATATTTTATTTTTCTTATGAAGTTGTAGTTATATGTAGTAGGAAGGGGCTGTTTCATTTGTTGGATTTGGGATAAAACATTTTGAAATATGTTGAATTTAGAAAAGAATTCGTGTCTGCCAATTGATATCTATGAGTTAATTTAAAATTGTTAATGGGACATGAGTTGAACACGAGTTCTAATATCGGCCGTATGAGTTGTGACTGACAAAATGATACTAATTAGATTCTGGTAATGGACTATGATTTTGTTAGCTTTAAGGGGTTGTAGGCTTGGTCTGGATCCTTAGAAGAAAGCATGTTCAGGTTTAAGTAAAAGGGTTGCATCATAATCCCACAGTTTAGTTCAAATAATAAACTCATGGACATCGTAGCTTGCTTTAGGCCCGGTCGATAATAAATCATCGTGACTATGGGTACGGTTCCCGTGGCATAGTCATGATACGCAAATTCCAATTCGAGTGTGCGTTTCACGTGACTCGACTATAATTTCAAATGTTAATAATAAAATCAACACGTTGTAAATCACGGGTGCGTTTCACGTGGCGCGATTCGCAATATGTACAAAAATAAATAAGTGCGCGACATCGCGTCTTATTCAAATAAACTCCATAAATAATTAAAAGCGGTTAAAAGCTAAAATGCACAATAGGTTATAAATATGTATTAATCAGATAATTAGGCCAATTAATAATAGTTGAGCGATCGTGCTAAAACCACGGAACTCGGGAGTGCCTCACACCTTCTCCCGGATTAATAGAATTCCTTACTCGGTCTTCTATGTTCGCAGACCATAAATAAGAGTCAATTTCCTCGATTTGGGATTTAAAATACACCGGTGACTTGGGACACCATAAACTATTCCAAGTGGCGACTCTGATCAAATAAATAATCTCATTTCGAATATTGTCACTTTAATTGGAAAAACTCCCCTATCCCCCTCGGGAAAAAAAGAGGTGTGACAGCGCTCGTGGCCTCCTACCGAGCCGACCCTGAAGCCACTAACACTCGGGCAAAGGAAATTTCTGACGCTGCTGAGGTTAGATTGTCCCGTGTTGCCGAGCATGCTAGGCACCAGTCTCGAGAAGAGACTCTTGAGGAGGTACATGCTCGTGGCTTTGACCTTACGACTGATATCGAGAGTGCGAAGGTTTTGGGGGACGAGGCCGAATCTTTACTTTCTGAGGATGAAGACTCTGCGAGCGGATCTGAGAGTGGAGGAGACGAAGATGAAGCTCCCGAAGATGCGGCTCCCGAGGCGAACTAGGCACTTAGGATTTTTTCTCCTTCTATTTTTTGTGTAAGACCCTGTGTGGTCTTTGTAAATACTTTGCATATATGAAAGATTCTTTTTCTTTCCGTTTCGTCTCAGATTTATGACTTATGATAAATTTTGTTTTGTCTTTGCCTTGTGAAAGCTTTGTTGCAATCGGGTTGTTGCAGCCTCTATAATTGAGTGAGCAATAGCTCGAACTCAGAGTAGAACAAACCCTTAGGTTTTTTAGTTAAGTGAGGGCGAGTCCCTGAGCTCAACAATAAGTTTGGCATTTTGATTTCGGATGACTTGATCGAAGTCGTAATTGTACTATTTTTTATAGTCGAGTTCGAGTAAGCTTCGAACTCACAGTAACAGCCCCTTTAAGGTTTTATATCAAATAATGATGAATCCTCGAGCTATATTCAAGTCAGTTTTATTTGAGCTCAGAATAGTGGAACGCTTAGGTTCAAACTGAGTGAGAACAAAATCTCAAACTCTAAGTGTATTGGCCCTTAGGCTCTTTAGATGGGCCGATATGGCCTCTAAAAGATGGCTATTTTTCCCTTTTTGGCTTAGAAGACTTAGTAAAAAATTTCTTTATGCCTTAACACGTATTCTTTACCCATTGGACTTTTTAAGGGTTCAATGTCGATTGAAAACCCTTTTGCGTTTTATGCCTTAGCACGTTTGTGTTAAGATAATGTGATACCTCTTAAGGTTTTTTAAGGACTGATTTCTTCGAACCCTTTTCATTACCTGCCGAGGGTAGCCTTTTTAAACTGGTTTTTCCAAGAATTCGAAGGCCTATTTTTATTGCGGGATTCGGACGTCTCTGAGCCGCCTTAATTTGGTCGTAGCCTCTTCGGCTTATTTCCCAATAACACTCCGAACTTGTTCGAAGTGTTAGTCCCCGAGAGTGATGTCCTTGGACTATAGATCAAGGGGTGCCTCTTTGAGGCCTTATGAATTTGAGTTTAGACTACTCGAATATGTCGATCGTCGACGACAATCCCCGAGTGTACGAGGTATATTTGCACTTGGACCTTGAGCCATTTCTCACAAAATCATAAGCATGGAGCATGTATAGTAGAAACTTTATATAGAAAGAATGCTTCTTTGTATAATTCATACATGCGTACATGTTTTGCCATGGAGGATCGACTAATCTATATGGACACGGTTCATTAGATCGTTTGGCCCATTACAAAGTTTCTCTATCGAGACCCTTTGATACGAAGTATTTTCCTTAAAAGTGTAACATCCGAGGGTGATGCCCCCCAGTATTCGAGGTTGATTGTAAAGAAGCCTTGGATACTGTTGAATTGTACTCAGGTAGCACATAATTGTTGCCTCATTAAAAACCTCTCCGGAAAAACCCACTTGGGACAAAAACCGATCTAAGAAAAAAAGAGTGCAACGCGTGCTTTAAAACCTGAGGTATCAATGTCTTCGATCGAACACCTGCAGTGAGTTAGTGTCGAATATATAAATGAAAAAAAGGGGAATAAAGTCATACCTTAGCAATAATACCATTTGAGAAGTGATATGTTCCAATTATTTGGCAGTTGTTCGTCATCCATTATGCCGAGCTTTTAAGATCCCTTTCCGACTATATCGAGGACTTGGTAGGGTCCCTCCCAATTTGGGCTGAGCTTCCCTTCATTAGGACCTCGAGTGTTGATGGTGACTTTCCTCAGGACTAAGTCCCCGACTCTGAAGTGGCGAAGGTTGGTTCTCCTATTGTAGTATCTTTTGATTCGTTGCTTTTGTGCAGCCATTCGAACGAGTGCGTCTTCTTATTTTTCATCCAATAATTTAAGGCTAGTATTCATATCCTCGTGATTTGACTCTTCTGTTGTATGTCAAAACCTGGTACTGGGTTTCCAGACTTCGACTGGAATCAAGGCTTCGGAGCCATATACTAAGGAGAACGGGGTTGCCCCTGTACTGGACTTTGATGTTGTTCGATATGCCCAAAGGACTTCGGGTAGAATTTCTCTCCATTTCCCTTTAGAGTCGTTCAACCTTTACTTTAGGTTTTGAATGATAGTCTTGTTGTTCGATTCGGCATATCCGTACCCACTAGGGTGATACGGGATTGATAATATCCTTTTTATTTTGTGGTCTTCGAGGAATTTCGTCACTTTGCTGCCGATAAATTATTTTCCATTGTCGCACACTAGTTCGGTGGGTATCCCGAATCGACATATGATGTGATCCCAGATGAAGTCTATAACCTCTTTCTCTCTTACTTTCTCGAACGCCTGTTCTTCAACCCATTTAGAGAAATAGTCAGTCATAAATAAAATGAAATTAGCTTTACCTGGGGCCGATGGAAGAGGGCCAACGATATCCACCCCTCATTTCATAAATAGCCATGGGGATAGGACTGAATAAAGTTGTTCTCCGGGCTGATGGATCATCGGTGCAATCCTTTGACATTTATCACATTTTCGAACAAACTCCTTAGTGTCTTTTTCCATGCTATCCCAGTAGTATCCTCTTCTTATGATTTTGTGAATCAGTGATTCGACGCCGGAGTGGTTGCCACAAGTGCCTTCATGGACATCTCGTAAAACATAATCGATGTCTCCTGGTCCTAAGCATACTGCCAATGGTCCATCGAATGTCCTTCTGTATAATGTTACATCTTCAGCCAATGTGAATCGAGCAGCTTTGGTTCGTAGGGCCCTCGACTCTTTAGGGTCCAATGAGAGCTTTTCGTTCTTCAAGTATTCAATATATTTATTCCTCCAATCCCAGGTTAAGCTTGTAGAGCTTATCTTGGCATGATCTTTCTCGATCACGGATCTCGAAAGTTGAATGACAGTCCTCGAGCTGATCTCATCTTCCTCGACTGATGACCCCAAATTTGCAAGTGCACCGGCCTCACTATTTTGTTCTCGAGGTACATGCTGTAAAGTCCATTCCTTGAAAAGGTGCAAAGTTACCTGCAGTTTGTCCAAATACCTTTGCATTCTATCCTTTCGAACTTCAAAGGTTTTGTTTACTTGGTTCACCACCAGTAAAGAGTCACACTTGGCTTCAATGACTTCTTCTCCCAAGCTTTTAGTTAGCTCGAGACCTGCAATCGTGTCCTCGTACTCGGCCTCATTGTTAGTCAACCTAGAAGTTTTGATAGATTTCCTAATAGTGCTACTCGTGGGCGGCTTCAAAACGATGCCTAGCCCGGATCCCTTCATATTCGAAGCACCGTCTATGAAGAGGGTCCATACCTTCGATGATGTACCCGATTTTAACAAGAGTTCCTTTTCAACTTCGGGTACAAGGATTGGCGTGAAATCAGCCGCGAAGTCCGCTAAAATTTGAGATGTGATGGTCGTCCGGGGTTGATATTCGATATCGTACCCACTGAGTTTGATGGCCCATTTGGCCAATCGGCCCGACAGTTTGGGCTTGTGCAAAATATTACGAAGTGCGTAAGAGGTTAATATGCATATGGGGTGACATTGGAAGTATGGTCTTAACTTTCTAGAGGTGCTTATCAGTGCAAGTGCCAATTTCTCCAAGTGAGGATATCTAGTTTCTGTTTCTCCTAAGGTTCGACTTACATAATAAACGGGAAATTACGTACCTTGCTCTTCTCGAACTAGGACACCACTTATTGCAATTTTCGATATTGCCAAGTACAAGTAAAGTTTCTCATCTGCCTTTGGAGTGTGAAGCAGTGGTGGGCTTGATAGGTATCGCTTCAATTCCTCTAATGCATGTTGGCATTCCGAGGTCTAGGCGAAATCGTTCTTCTTTTTGAGTAGTGAGAAAAATCTGTGGCTTCGATCCGACGACCTCGAAATGAATCGGCCTAAGGCATCTATCCGTCCAGTTAGCCTCTGCACGACTTTTAGGCTGTCAATGATGGTGATGTCTTCGATGGCCTTGATTTTATTGGGATTGATCTCGATCCCCCGATTCGATACCATGAAGCCAAGAAACTTGCCCGAACCGACCCCGAAAGCACATTTCTCGGGGTTGAGCTTCATGTTGTATTTCCTTAAAATCTCGAACGTTTCCTGCAAATGAGTCAAATGGTCCTCTGCGCGCAGGGACTTAACTAGTATGTCATCAATATAAACTTTCCTTGATTTGTACCTATTTGTTCTTCGAACATTTTATTTACTAAGCGTTGGTAAGTAGCTCCTGTAATATTTAGCCCAAAGGGCATTACATTATAACAATATGTTCTATACTTGGTGATAAATGGAGTCTTTTCTCGGTCCTTCGGGTTCATTTGGATTTGATTATACCCGAAATAGTCATAGAGAAAAGTAAGGATCTTGTGGCCAGCCGTGGCATCAATCATGCGATCGATGTTAGGCAATGGAAAAGAATCTTTGGGTCATTCCTTGTTTAAATCCTTATAATCTACACACATTCTAAGTTTGTTCCCTTTTTAGGGACTACAACTATATTGGCTAACCATTCGGGATATTTCACCTCCCGAATGGACCCTATTTTGAGAGGTTTAGTTACCTCATCCTTTATGAATGCTTGTTTTACCTCGAACTGGGGTCTTTACTTTTGCTTCACCGGTTTGAACCTAGGGTCCAGGCTTAGCCGATGCGTCGTTATCTCCGGTGGGATTCTTGTCATGTCTAAATGGGATCAAGCAAAACAATCTATGTTATCAATAAGAAATTGAATAAGCGTTTTTCCTGAGTTCGGGGGTTAATCCCATTCCCAGGTATACCTTTCGCTTCGACCATTGATTTGGCGGCGTCAGAATCTCCGGGAATAATAAAAGTTCGAGGGGTCAAAAAATCCTTCTCTCCTTCTTCTATCTTCTGCTTCCCCGATTCAGTCGAGGTTGGTGGATGTGATTGCTATTTCACTTCCTGTTTACCTTTGATGCTTGACCTTTTCGAGGTTGATAGTGTCAATATCAGTGTTACCTCATCGACCATAAATATTTCCTTTGCAGCATGTTGCTCCCCGTATACTGTTTTTACGCCGTTCGATGTCGGGAATTTCATCATTTGGTGGAGAGTCGAAGGGACTGCCCTCATATTGTGGATCCAAGGCCTTCCGAGCAGTGCATTGTACCTCATGTCGCCCTCGATTACGTGGAACTTGGTATCTTGAATGGTTCCAGCCACGTTCACTGGTAGAATAATCTCCCCTTTAGTTGTTTCACTGGCTATATTAAAGCCGGTTAAGACTCGAGTTGCGGGCACGATTTGATTTTGTAGGCCGAGCTGCTCCACGACCCTCGATCGGATGATATTCGCCGAGCTACCTGGATCCACTAAAACAAGCTTAACTTGAACTTTATTTAATAAGATAGAAATTACCAGAGCGTCGTTGTGGGGCTGAGAAATGCCTTTCGCTTCTTCGTTGTTGAATGATAAAGTGCCTTCAGGAGCATAATCTCGGGTTCGTTTTTCCCTAGTGATTGATACCTTAGTGCGTTGGAATATAGGTACCTGTGGAATGTCGACCCCACCGACGATCATATGAATGACATGTTGGGGTTCCTCCTGTTCATTTTTCCTGTTGGCGTCCCTTTCTCTGAAATGATTCTTGGCTCGATCGCTGAGGAACTCTCGAAGGTGGCCCTCATTGAATAGACGGGTTACCTCCTCCCTTAATTGCCTGCAATGCTCGGTCTTGTGACCATGCGTTCCATGATACTTGCACATCAAATTTGGGTTTCTTTGGGAAGGATCGGTTTGTATGGGTTTGGGCCACCTAGTATCTCTGATCCTTTCGATTGCCGATACAATGCCTGATGCATCGATGCTAAAGTTATATTCCGATAACCGAGGCGCCTTTATGGGATCGGCATATTTGTCAAACCCACTTTTGCTCATAAATCCCCAAGAAATCTGTTCTCAATCACTTCTTCGATCGTTCCGGGCAGAATTGCATCCTGAACCATTGTTCCTTCGATCTGCGGTATATGCTTGATATCGGTCTTTGTTCGACCTTGGCTCCCTGTCGACGTCCCTATGGTTTTTAACTGCCGACCTGTTTGGATGTACTGAACTGGAAGAGGCTCCTAATTGGTCGTCCTCGACCCTGATCTTTGACTGATAACGATTGTGCATATCTGCCCAAGTTACAACTGGAGACTCGATCAAATTTTGTTTCAACTGACGTGATGCTATCGAACTCCGTTTGTTCAACCCTTGGGTGAAAGCTTGAACGGCCCAATCATCTTTGACCTGTGGCAACTCCATCCGTTCCATTTGAAATAGGGACACGAACTCCCTCAGCATTTCATTATCTCTTTGTCTTACCTTGAAAAGGTCTGATTTCCTCGTTGCGACCTTTATGGCCCCGGCGTGTGCCTTTACGAAAGTATCTGCTAACATGGAAAATGAGTCGATAGAATTTGGTGGCAGGCTGTGATACCAAATCATTGGTCCATTCGAAAGGGTCTCTCCGAATTGTTTCAACAGCACAGAATCGATTTCATCATCCTCTAAATCGTTACCCTTGATGGCGCATGTATATGAAATAACATGCTCGTTGGGATCGGTGGTCCCATTGTATTTGGGTATGTCTGGAATACGAAACTTCTTTGGAATAGGCTTTAGAGCGGCACTTGGAGGAAATAACTTTTGTACAAACTTCTTCCAATCCATCCTTCTCAAGATTGGCGGTGCCCTCGGTATCTGATCAACTCGAGAGTTGTATGTCTCCACTTTTTTATCGTTGGCTTCGATTCTCTTCTCCCCTGATTCGATTCTTTTGGTGAGCTCCTTGAGCATTTTCATTAATGCAGGATTAGTCCCCGATTCATTACCATTCGACCTTTTCGGTACTGGCTTGGTACGACGAGTAATTTCCGGCTCGACCCTATTCAGAGCTCTATGTTGATTTTGTAACTGAGCAATAGCAGCTTGTTGAGCCTGAAGCATCTCGAATATCACTTGGAGACTGACTCCTTCGTCTCCTCTGCCCTGTGTTCCTTGGCCACTAGATCAGCCTTCTCTGCATACACTCCCATCGAGATCTGCGTCTAGGGCTGCGTTTAGAGCAATGTGCGAACTAACATCAACTGGGTTGGCAACCGGTATTCTCCCGAGATTAGCCTATGTCACCTCGACTCCTGGAGCAATCACATTTTCGTTTCCACCATGGAATCCGAGGCCATTTTCACCGTCTGTGCATGTTTTTGTGAGTTTGACATGTTTTAACCTGAAAGCAAAGATACTTGACAAGAACACGCGTAAAATAGTGTGTTTTACCAGAATCAGTACTGAATAATCACTATTATCCTTTGCCCCACGGTGGGCGCCAAACTGTTTACCCTAAAAATTGAGTAACAATTAAACTTATATTGTGGTTTTTAAGGATATTGGATTTAAACCAGTACCAATTGATAAACAACGAATTAAATAGATAAATTGGAAAATAAAATAAATCAAACCGATCAGCAAACAATGCCTCGACCTCGATTCGAGATAGTCTCGAGGTTAGTTAATAAGAACAGTAGAGGATAGAACAAGCAGTGATGAACAGTAAGTAAGACAAAGAAAGTAGCGTATGTGTATATTCTTATCAGTGAATAATGATCCTACAAATGATTGGAACTCCTCTTTATATAGTAGAGGAAACCTAATTATGGTATGTCTCTAATTACAAAAGGAAATCATATAAATAGCTAGTTAGCCGCTTCTGATTTGGTCCGTCCCGAGATTCACGCCATGATTCTCGACCAATCACGGATATCTGTTCCGACATTCATGCCATGATCTTTGACCGGTTACTCATATCTCGCCATTCCGTTATTATGCTCCCCTCGAAGTCGGTCATACTTGGTCTCGATTGTTGCTGGCCTCGGCCCAAACGTACACTTCGATCTCTAGGCTTGATGTCTCATCTTCGAGCTCGGGTTTGATTTATTATGAGACTACCCCCGATGCAACTCTCTTGTCTTGATCAAACAGCAAAATCGAGTAGGCCCGATTTTGACCGTATACAATATTTATCCCCAACACTACCAACAAAATACACAATATAGTGTATGTGGATATTCCTCAGAACACTTGAGGGTTATTCTTTTGAAATGATTTTAATTTAGCATTTTACTTTTACCTTGACAACTAGAGATAAAAGCTTCCTTATCACCAAATATTTGTAGCATACAACAACGGTACATCCAGTATATTTTTACAAGCAGATCTGAGGAGAATAGTGTGTACGCAGACCCTATCCCTCGCTTGTTAAGATAGAGAGCCTAGTTGTTGGTTCCCCAAGTACACACAAATGTATGCGGGCGTCAAGTAATATAGTGAATCGAAAGTCGGATGTCGAACCCACATAGACTTAAGATTAATCGTTAACTAAGCAAACTAAAATTAATTTACTGTCCAAGATAATCAAAAGTTTGGGTTTTCTATTACAACTACTATTGTGAAATTTAAACACGTAACCAAGGGAGATATAAATTCCAGGGTTGTGGTCGGTTTATCAATCCTATTGAGTTCGTAATTACACCTGCTAATCCGAATTATCTATGGTTGCTAGTTGACCGGATCGTTTATATAAATAGCATGTTCCCATAATACTATTTGTCTATCCATAATATATCAACTCTATATTCCCATGGTAATGAATCTATCATGAATGAATAATATACGGTATTCAACTAAGCAAGACTGTTAGGTATATTCCTATCCTAACCGCAAAATCTTTCCTCGAGCCATGGGTTCATAAATAAGCTCTCTCTAATTCTACTCTAATATAAACACGGCTTTCCCAAGCATAGCATAGATAGTAAATAGAACTCAACTGCTGGCAAAACAATTCAGCAATTATGCACAAAATTAGAGAAACAACCAAAGACGATAACTCGAATTAACGGTAATGTAATTAATAAACTTCAATATTCATGACAACCACAACCCTAGACGTGAAGTTTATCCCCATATAGACATGGTAGCATAACAACCATCAATCCAAAGAAACGTAAAGATTACTAAGTTTAATGGAAGAAAGATGGAATCTGATAAATTTCGGCCTTCACGGCGGCTTCGCACTCTCCCTTGGTCCAAAATATGTTCGATCCCCTCAAAAATAGGTTTGGAACCCGTTTTATACATGTTGGGAACGTGTAGTGTTGAAATCCCCAAGTCCCAGCCGAATTAGGACAAAATTCACCCTTTGGCGTCTCGCTTGGCGCCTGGCACCATCCTGGACAACAAACATTTTAATCTTATGTCAATGGCATTTTGGTTGGTGTCTAGCGCCAACCTGGACAGTGAATATTTTAGCCTGTTGTCAACGGCGTTTTGGTTGGTGCCTGGCACCAGCCTGGGCACCAACTTATACTTCCTCCAAATTCTTTTCTTTTTGACGTCAATTTACACGCAAACTCCCCAAATGACTTCCAAATGATTCCTACACATAAAAATACCTTTATTAAGTTCGAGTCACAAATATTCACACCACAGTTAACAAGATCAAAGCGTAATGCAAGGCAAAGTACATGCAAAAACATAGAATTTTAGCCAAACATCACCACCCCACACTTAAGCTCTTGCTCATCCTCGAGCAACCAACAATTAACACTATTCTTGAGCACTTTATATTTACACATTTAAAGCACACTACACCAATGACCTCGATTGATAGCGACAATTAAACTGTAGCATATGTAATACTTACACTTCCCTTAACTTATGCAATTCTTCAAAGATATTCACAACAAAGTCGACATGCTTATAACAATTCTAGCCTCTAAAACAGACTCAGTGTCACTATACACTCATGGATTGAACACCCAATATCATAGAGAAATCTAATAATGTTACCTATCCATCATGAAATCATGTGCCCTCACAATAAGAACAAGAGAGTAAGTTGAATCCACTCATTCAAATCAAATGCTCAAATATATTTTAAGGACTCATATATATCAAAGAAAATTGTCCACTCTCATAAAAGAAGTCACATGTATGAAATTGGTACCGTAGGCTTGCCCTTAATGTAAATCTCGACCATGGGCTAAAGGACGGGTATGATATATTTAGGAATAGTGGCTAACCCTCCTAAGCACTTTAACACATCACATAATTAACTTTAAGCGCATATTCGTTAATCCCAACTTCAATTTCACAAACAACATCAACAGAAAGACTATCACTTTTTCTTTAAGCACTACTTTAATTCATACCCACTAGGAAGAACAAGATGTCAATTTATTTATCTATATTTTTCCTTCTCTTTTTCTTTCAGATTTTCTTTCTTTACAATTTTCGGTAGTGGTGTATTCTTTACAAAACAACTGCACCTTTCTTCCTTTCATTGGTTCACTCGAAATCCACCCAAATTCCATCCTTACATCTTTTAGCACTCATTTCACCATTAAAGAGCTTCAAAAGGTAAAAGATTCAAAACAGTGTCAATTAAGAACAAAAAGGGACATATGCCTGTAATGTGGGTACCAAATAAAAGTCTATAGGCTCAAAGTGGTTAATTAGGGATAGATTTTATTTTTCATAAGCATTAAGCTCAAAAAGAATAGAGATAACGTAAAATCATTTTCAAAATGAGTCTCACCTAATTTTTCACTTCGACTTACATACCGGAAAAGTTCTAGACACAAGTACAATGACATGAACTACACAAAAATCTCACTTCACACATGGAACATGACTCACTAAGGACGGTCTCATTCTGACTCTCAAACTAATGCAAGTTTTAACGGAGCCACAAGATATTAAGCATTAAGCACAAAATGAACATAAGCCAAGAATACGAGATATAGGCATCACGAGACATGCCATCCAATTTATAAAGACATCATGACCAATTTAAAAACATAGGGAAGATACTACACATACCAATACCTAAATATGTTACTATCAAATAAGTCAAGGGCACATAGGAATCTCATCTTTCTTCCTCCATTTTTTTCTAAGTCCTACTCTAAGAAAATAAAATAAAAAATTACTACCCGGTTCAAACTACATCCCATGAAAAAGAACTGAGGCACAAAGAAAAACTACGTGGGATTATTACTACCTAAAGGAAACTAAAAGACATATTTTTGGATTTTTACTTAGACTTTAATCCCTCAAGAAAACTGTCTAGGATATCCATCGTCGGGAAAAGTCTATTTTTGACTTTTGTTTATGATATTTCTTTATTTAAAAAAAATATTAAGCTACTAAAATACTACACAATTACAAAAATAAAAAATAAGAAGCTAAAATCAAAATAAGAAGTTAACATTTTTACTAACATACTAATACTAATTATCTAGAGGAGTTCTCCCACCCCACACTTAAAGGAGTGCAGTGTCTCCAATGTACAAATAAAGCAAAACAATAACGAGGGTGGACAAGAAACTCCCCGAAAGGCCAAAGGCCGAAGCAATAGCGGCTCATGGGGTAATCAGACTTCCCCCAGACATGGTTCTTTGTGTAAGCACCCCACACTTAGTTCTTACCATCTAGCTCACTTTTGCACTCTTCCAATGGCTTTGCTTCCCATGCTTATAATCCTACAAAATAAAAGCAGACACTACAAAAGTAATATAATAAAAATAAAAATAAAAGAAAGCACTAAAGCTGGATTGCCTCACAACAAGTGCCTGATTAAACGTCGCAGCCCGACTTGAACCACATTTTGTCTTCATATCGAACTTGTGAATTGAGCCCCCAATTTGGCTTCATGCTTTTTGCTATGCTCTCGGGGTGGTGGGACAAATGTAATCGAGCCAAGTAACCAATTGTGCATACTACACTTCTTGGCACAATAAGTTCCAGAATGTAAGCACCTTGTTCCTCGTCCGTTGGCTCCTCCAAAGACCCGAATGACTCAATTTTCATATCATCATCCAAACACAATGTCGAAAAATGTATGGAATGAGGACCAATGCATTCCAACTCTAGAACTGTGTCACTATTTACATCCTCATATGTACACACACTAGAGTCTTCAAATATAACATTATCTACAAACAATGTTGGAATTATATGTACAAACCCTTACTCCCATATTCAAATTCAGGCCTCCTAGAGTTCAGCTCATGACAAGCCCAAAACGACGGGCCATAAAAGTCTTCCATCAACACGACGTATTCATCAATAACCTTATCTCCGGATATTTCATCCCCAGAAGTCATGTAGAGAGAATTATAAACACACTAAGAGAAAAATTAAATTGTTATAAAAATAAAAATATTTACAAAAAGAAAAACAACAAAAACGTGAAATATAAAAGTAAAAGTCTAATCTAGAAAAATAACTAAATAGGAAAATTAAAAACTTGAACATAAATCAATTAAAAGCTTAACTTAGATAAACAATCAATAACTAAGTCCCTGGCAATGACGCCAAAAACAATTGTTGGTTCCCCAAGTACACGCAAGTATACGTGGCCGTCAAGTAATAAAGTGACTCGAAAGTCGGATGTCGAACCCACAGAGACTTAGATTAAACGTTAACTAAGCAACCTAAAATTAATTTACTGTCCAAGATAATCAAAAGTTTGGTTTTCTATTACAACTACTATTGCAAAATTTAAACACGTAACCAAGGGAGATATAGATTCCAGGGTTGTAATCGGTTTATCAATCCTATTGAGTTCGTAATTACACCTGCTAATCCGAATTATCTATGGTAGCTAGTTGACCAGATCGTTTATATAAATAGCATGTTCCCACAATACTATCCGTCTATCCATAATATATCAACTATATATTCCTATGGTATTAAATCTATAATGAACGAATATAATACGGTATTCAACGAAGCAAGATTGTTAGGTATATTCCTATCCTAATCGCGAAATATTTCTCCTAGCCACGGGTTCAGAAATAAGCTTTCTCTTATTCTACTCTAATCTAAACACGTTTTCCCAAGCATAACATAGATAGTAAATAGAACTCAACTACTGGCCAAACAGTTAAGAAATTATGCACAGAATTAGAGAAACAACCAAAGACGATAACTCGAATTAACGGTAATGTAATTAATAAACTTCAATATTCATGACAACCACAATCCTAGAACGCGAAGTTTAGCCCCACATAGACATGGTAGCAAAATAACAATTTATCTAAAGAAACGTAAAGATTACTAAGTTTGATGGAAGAAAGATGGAATCTGATGAATTCCGGCCTCCACGGCGGCTTTGTACTCTCCCTTGGTCCAAAATATGTTTGATCCCCTCAAAAATAGGTTTAGAACCCTTTTTATACATGTTGGAAACGTGTAGGGTTGAAATCCCCAAGTCCGAGCCACATTAGGACAAAATTTGCCTTTTGGCGTCTCGCTTGGTGCCAACCTGGATAGCAAACCTTTTGGTCTTCTATCAATGGCGTATTGGTTGGTGCCTAGCGTCAACCTGGACATTGAATATTTTAGCATGTTGTCAACGGCGTTTTGGTTTATGCCTGGCACCAACCTGAGCACCAACTTATAGTTCCTCCAAATTTTTTCCCTTTTGACATCAATTTGCATGCAAACTCCCCAAATCACTTCCAATTGATTACTACACATAAAAATATCATTATTAAGCTCGAGTCACAAATATTCATACCAAAGTTAACAATATCAAAGCCTAATGCAAGGCAAACTACATGCAAAAAAATGAAATTTAAGCCAAACATCTTTGATGACCCAAAATATCATCTTTAAATTTAATTATTAATTTTGTATTTTAATACCTCGAAAAGCACTATTTATTATTTCTCAATTTACGTGCGCAGTCCGTAAAACTTTCCGGAAAGGTTTTATGTGAAAAATGGATTAAATGTGAAATAGAGCCTTAAAACTCAACTGAGTTGACTTTGGTCAACATTTTGAGCCAACAGACCCAGATCCGTGTTTTGACAGTTCTGATAGTTCCGTATCGTGATTTGGGACTTGGGCGTATGCCCGAAATTTACTTTGGAGGTCCCTAGCTCAAATTTTGATCATTTAACGAAACTAGTAATTTAAAGGCTAAAGAATTTTAAGTTTGACCACGGGGTTGGCTTTGTGATATATCTGGACAGGGTCCCAAGTACCCCGAGTGTGATTCGAATCGAAATCGGAACAAGAATTGTACTTGAGAAAAATTTGAAAGTTTGTTGCTTCTGGTGCCTTCGCTTCTGCGAAGTCTTGGCCGCAGAAGCGAGCTCGCAGAAGCGAGCCATTCCTCGAATAAGCGGACAATCCGCATAAGCAGATGGGCTGTCGCAGAAGCGGCCCATGCATCGTAGAAGCGGGAAAGGGAGAAGGGCAGCCTTGCACAGAAGCGGACTCCTCTTCGCAGAAGCGTGTCCGCAGATGCGCAAATTTGGTCCACAGATGTGAAAAAGACTGGGCAGAGCCCTTAAATTCGAAAGTCGCTATGTTTACTCATTTTGGTCATTTTGAGCTCGGTAAAGCAAACTTTTGGGCGATTTTCACGGGAAAAAATGGGGTAAGTGTTCCTTATCCTATATTGATTATATTTCATGATTCCATACTCATTTATATCATGAATCCGTGAATTTATGAAAGACAAATCAGATATTTATAAAGACTTTTAAAAAAAACAAAAATTTAAGATTTAAAGGTCTATTTGACATCGGAATTTGATAAATTTTGTATGGTTGGACTCGTCTCGGAATGGGTGTTCGAATTTCATAAGTTTTTCTGAGATTTGAGACGTGGGTCCCACTGTCAAATATTTAAATAAATTTCGGATTTTTATCTGGAAAATTAATAAATTCATATGGAATTAATTCCTACGATTTGTATTGAGTATATCGAATTGTTTATGAATAGATTTGAAGCTTTTGGAGTCAAATTTAAAAGGAAAAGTTGTGGTCGAGTAATTGATTGAAATTGCAAAGCGAGGTAAGTGTCGTGGTTAACCTTGACTTAAGGGAATAGAACCCTTAAACTATTTATTATGTGAAATGCATGTGAATGATGTATAGGAGAGGTGACGAGTGTCTATACGTCGTCAAATTAGTTGTTTTCATATTTACTTGAAAATTCATAAATTGTTCTAAATCATGAATTAATTGTTATAATAATTGTTTCTCCCCTATTCTTTGTCAAATATTAATTCTTGAATTCCTGTAATAATTTCTACATCTTATTTGAATTATATGTATTAATTACTACTTGACATTTAGCATATTAAATATTAAATTGCCTATTTTCTCCCTGATTTTCATAATAAATTGCTATTTGTCATTGTTTGTTTTATAATTAAATAATAATTATTCTATTCTTGTTGTCTTAATATTTTATATTTATTATTGCATTTATTGGGAAAATTTCTTCTTTAAGGATTGGTAAATGAATATATTGGAGGATCGGGTTGCACGTTGCAACAGACTATATAAAAAGTCCATATTGGAGGATCAGGTTGTACGTCGTAACAGACTTATTAAAACTCTATATTGGAGGATCGAGTTGCACGCCGCAACAGACTATAAAAAAAAATCCATATTGGAGGATCGGGTTGTACGCCGAAACACACTTATTAAAAGTCTATATTGGAGGATCGGGTTGCACGCCGCAACAGACTTATAAAAAGTCCATATTGTAGGATCGGGTTGCACGCCGCAACAGACTTATTAAAAAGTCTATATTGGGGAATCAGATTGCACGCCGCAATAGACTTATTTAAAAGTCAATATATACTTGATTAAAAATAATTATATGAGAGGATTGAAAATGAATGCGGTTTGTACATTATAACGGAAATTGGTTGAATTAATAATGGATTATGACTGCTGAGTTGGCTTTAATTATTATAAATGAGTTACCTGATTTATTTCTTTTATTTGTTATTGTCACTAATATTGCGTACAGGTTAATGTAAGTGAACCGCCTTAGCCTCGTCACTACTTCGTCGAGGTTAGGCTCAGCACTTACCAGTACATGGGGTCGGTTGTACTGATACTACACTCTGCACTTCTTGTGCAGATTTCGGAGTTGGTCCCAGCGGCGTACCATAGACTTGCTCGGATTTCAGCTACTCAGAGGAGACTTGAGGTATAACTGCACAATGTCCGCAGTTCTGAAGTCCCCGTCTACTTTACTTTAGCTGTATGTTTGTTTCCAGACAACTTTATTTTATTCAGACCTTTATTTGTATTATTCTATAAGCTCGTACACTTGTGATACCAATTCTGGAATGGTATTTAGACAACATTATTTTTATGGATTATTCACTATACTTCAGACCTTACTTCCACATTTGTTCCTTTGTTATTAATATATTTAAAAATTATTTAAAAATGGTTAATATTATTCTAACGTTGGCTTGCCTAGCAAGTGAAATGTTAGGCGCCATCATGGTCCGAAGATGGGAATTTCGGGTCGTGACTGTTGGTATCAGAGCACTAGGTTACATAGGTCTCGCGAGTCACGAGCAAGCTTAGTACAGTCTGAAGGATCGATACGAAGACGTTTGTACTTATCTCTCAAAGGCTATGAAGTTTAGGAATAATATCACTTCTTTCTTATTCCGTCATGCAAATTTATTGTATCATCGATGATTGAACCATTCTACTCTTATTCTCTTGCAGATGGTGAGAACATGTAATACATCCATCGATGGACAAGGACCAGAACCCCCAATGGAAACTATGGCTAGGGATAGAGGTCGAGGCCAAGGTCGTGGTAGAGGCCGAGGCCGAGGTAGAGCTCAGTCCATAGCTCGAGCAGCTGCACCTGTTGTAGAACCTCAAGTGGACCTTCAGGAGGAGGTTCCAGTTCAGAATGTACCAGTTTGTCCAGTTCAGGTCCCGTAAGGATTCATA
Source organism: Nicotiana otophora (assembly GCA_000715115.1). Classification (NCBI taxonomy): domain Eukaryota; kingdom Viridiplantae; phylum Streptophyta; class Magnoliopsida; order Solanales; family Solanaceae; genus Nicotiana; species Nicotiana otophora. Next base: position 12,652 of record AWOL01S0015813.1, on the reverse strand, counting down.
GCCACTCCAGTACTTCAAGACGCTCTAGTCAATTTGGTAAGTCTTATGGAGGGCGTGGCCCAGAATGATACATTTCTAGTGGCACCAGCCATCTCACAGGCTGGGGGAGGAGCACAAACTCCCACTACTCCCGCTCCGGAGCAGATGGCTCCCCAGAATCAGGCTCCAGCAGCCCCGCCAGTTAGGGTAGTACAACCAATTGTTGCGGCATAGACCGGTGATAGGCCCGCCATGTCTTTTGAGGCCTTATTGAGACTGGATAAGCTTACTAAGCTCTTTCTAGTTCACTTCTGTGGTACACCTTCTGAGGACCCACAAGATTATCTTGAACACTTCCACGAGGTGCTGCGAAACATGGGTATAGTTGAGACCAATGGGGTTGATTTTGCTGTATTTCAGATGACGGGTTCCACCAAGAGATGGTGAAGAGATTATACATTGATCAGACCAGTTGGACCGCCTGCACTTACCTGGGAGTAGTTCTCTCAGCTATTTCTGGAGAAGTTCCTTCCTATCACACTAAGAGCAAAATTTCGCAAGCATATTGAGCGTCTACAGCAATGAAGTATGACTGTTACTCAGTATGAGTCCTGTTTTGTGGGTTTGGCCCATCAAGCTCTCCTTTTACTACCTACTGAGGGAGAGAGAGTGAGGAGGTTTATTGAGGGACTCATTCACCCTATCAGGCTTCAGATGGCCAAGGAGACCGGAAGTGAGATTTCTTTTCAGGCGGCTGCTAATGTCGCGAGGAGGGTCGAGATGGTTCTTGCACAAGAGAGAGGGCAGAGGTATGATAAGAGGCCTCGTCAGTTCAGTAGTTTTAGTGGTGCCTCGCATGGAGGCAGGGGTAATTTTGGTAGGGGTCATCCTCCCAGACCATTTCATTCAGCACTTCATGCCTCTCCCGATGCTTCAGGGAGTCATAGTCTTATTATGCCTTACTCTGGGCAGCAAGCATTTAGTGCATATTCAGCTCCTATTAGTGCACCACCACTCCAGAGTTACTACAGCGGTTATCCGGCCCATTTGAGTCAGCTTCAGTTTTAGCAGCCACGGCATCAGGATGGGTGTTATGAGTGTGGGAACATTGGTCATATCAAGAGGTATTGCCCTAGATTGGTGAATAACAGATCTCGGCAGGATTCTCGTGCCATCATACCTGCACCGGTTGCTTCATTGCCTGCTCAGCCAGCTAGAGGTAGGGGTCAGGCATTCAGAGGTGGAGGTCAGGCCATTAGAGGTGGAGGTCAGACCGTTAGAGGTGGAGTCCAGCCAGTTAGAGGCCATCCCAGGGACGCAGTTCAGAGTGGTATGGCTCAACCCCGATTTTATGCTTTTCCAGCTAGGCCTGAGGCCGAGTCATCTGATGCTGTGATCACAAGTATTATTCCAGTTTTCTCTAGAGATGCTTCAGTTCTATTTGATCCAGGATCTACTTATTCCTATGTGTCCTCCTATTTTGCTTCATATTTGGTTGTGCCTTGTGATTCTCTGAGTGCTTCTGTGTGTGTATCTACACCGATGGGAGACTCTGTTGTAGTAGATCATGTCTATCGTTCGTGTGTGGTTACTATTAGTAGTCTTGAGACTAGTGTGGATCTTCTACTTCTTGATATGGTAGATTTTGATGTCATCTTGGGTATGGATTGGGGCTGTCACCTTATCATGCTATATTTGGATTATCATGCCAAGACAGTGACTCTAGCCATGCCGGGGTTAACTCGGTTAGAGTGGAAAGGAACTCCTGATTATTTTGCCAGCAGGGTTATTTCTTATATGAAAGCTCGATGTATGGTAGAGAAAGGGTGTCTAGCCTATTTGGATTATATTCGCCATCCCAGTGTGGATGTTACTTCTATAGACTCACTACTAATTGTTCGTGAATTTCCAGAAGTATTTCCTGCAGATTTGTCGGGGATGCCACCCGACAGAGATATTGACTTCTGTATTGATTTGGCTCCGGGCACTAAGCCCATTTATATTACACCATACCATATGGCCCCATCGGAGTTGAAAGAAATAAAGGAGCAGTTACAAGACTTTCTTGATCAGGGATTCATTAGACCCAGTGTCTCGCCCTGGGGTGCACCAGTATTATTTGTAAAGAAGAAAGATGGTTCTATGCAGATGTGCATAGATTATCGGCAGTTGAATAAGGACACTATCAAAAACAAATATTCGTCGCCAAGTATTGATGACTTATTTGATTAGCTTTAGGCTGCCAAGGTATTTTCGAAGATTGATTTGAGGTCTGGTTACCATCATTGAAGATTAGGGCATCTGATGTCCCTAAGACAGCTTTTCGGACTCGGTATGGGCATTACGAATTCCTAGTGATGTCATTTGGGTTGACAAATACCCCAGCAATATTTATGGATTTGATGAATCGGGTGTTTAAGCCTTATTTGGATTCTTTTTTGGTTGTATTCATTGATGATATCTTGATTTACTCCAGCAATCGAGAGGAGCATGAGCAACATCTTCGGAGTGTGCTTCAAACTTTGAAAGATAATCAGTTATATGCCAAATTTTCAAAATATGAATTTTGGTTAGACTCAGTTGCCATTTTGGGGCATGTTGTATAGGCAGAAGGCATAAAGGTGGAATCTAAGAAGATTGAGGCTAATCAGAATTGGCCTAGACCTACTTCAGTTACAGAAATCCGGAGTTTCCTAGGTTTAGTAGGTTATTATCGTCAGTTCGTGGAAGGATTTTCATCTATAGCAAGCCCATTGACCAGATTGACCCAGAAAGGTGTCCCGTTTAGATGGTCAGATGAGTGTGAGTTGAGCTTTTAGAAGCTCAAGACTGCTTTGACTACGGCACCAGTATAGGTATTACCCACAGGTTCAGGATATACGGTATATTGTGATGCATCTCACACTGGGCTTGGTGCAGTATTAATGCAAGATGGCAAGGTGATTGCATATGCGTCGCGACAGTTGGAAGTTCACGAGAAGAATTATCCTGTTCATGATAGAACTGGCAGCCATTGTTCATGCGCTAAAGATTTGGAGGCATTACCTCTACGGTGTCTCATGTGAGGTATTTACTGATCATCGTAGCCTTCAGTATCTGTTCAAATAAAAAGACCTTAATTTGAGGCAGAGAAAATGGTTGGAGTGGTTGAAAGACTATGATATCACCATTTTGTATCACCTCGGAAAGTCCAATGTGGTGGCCGATGCTTTGAGTAGAAAAGTTGTGAGTATGGGCAGTCTTGCGTATATTCCGGTTTGTGAGAGGCCATTAGCTGCAGATGTTCAGACTTTGGCTAATCAGTTCGTGAGATTAGATGTTTCAGAACCCAGTTGGGTACTAGCTTGCACAGTCGCTCGGTCTTCTTTATATGAGCACATTAGAGAGAGGCAGTATGATGATCCTCATTTACTTGTCCTTAAGGACACAGTGCGGCATGGTGATGCCAAACAGGTTGTTGTGGGGGAATATAGAGTTCTGTGAATGCAGGGTCGTATTTGTGTGCCTAATGTGGATGGGCTTCGTGAATTAATTCTTGAAGAGGCACACAGTTCTAGGTATTCTATTCATCCAGGCACCGCGAAAATGTATCAAGATTTGCGGAAACATTATTGGTGGAGGATAATGAAAAAGGATATAGTTGAATATGTAGCTCGGTGGCTGAATTGTAAGAAAGTTAAGTACGAGCATCAGAGACCTAGTGGTTTGCTTCAGAAGTTAGAAATTCCTGAGTGGAAGTGGGAGAGTATCACTATTGATTTTGTTGTTGGACTCCCACGAACTCAGAGAAAATTTGACGCAATTTGGGTCATTGTGGACAGGTTGACCAAGTCATCACATTTCATTCCAGTGGCAGTTACCTATTCTTCAGAAAGGTTAGCTGAAATATACATTCGTGAGATTGTCCGCCTTTACGGTGTGCCCGTATCTATTATTTTAGATCGAGGTATGCAGTTTACCTCACATTTCTGGACTATACAGTGTGAGTTAGGCACGCGGGTGGAGTTGAGTACAATATTTCATCCGCAGACAGATGGACAGTCAGAGCGCATTATTCAGATATTAGAAGATATGCTTCGCGCTTATGTTATAGACTTTGGAGGTTCTTGGGATCATTTCTTGCCACTTGCGGAGTTTTCTTATATTAATAGCTACCGGTTGAGCTTTCAGATGGCTCCATATGAGGCATTATATGGAAGGCGATGCTATTCGGCAATTGGCTGGTTTGAACCGGGAGAGGCTCAGTTGTTGGATATCGATTTGGTACATGATGCCTTGGATAAGATCAAAATTATTCAGGATTGACTTCGCACAGTGCAGTCTATACAAAAGAGTTATGCCGACCATAAAGTTCGTGATATTGCATTCATGGTTGGAGAAAGAATATTGCTCCGGGTTTCACCTATGAAAGGTATAATGAGGTTCAGAAAGAAGGGCAAGTTGAGCCCTAGGTATATTGGACCTTTTGAAATTCTTGAAAGGGTGGGTGAAGTAGCCTACAGGCTTGCATTACCACCTAGTTTATCAGCGGTTCATCCGGTGTTCCATGTGTCTATGCTCCGAAAATATCATAGTGATCCATCTCATGTGTTAGATTTCAGCTCAGTCCAATTGGACAAAGATTTGGCTTATGAGGAGGAGCCAGTGGCCATTCTAGCCCGGCAGGTCCGACAGTTGAGGTCTAAGAGTTATTTTTCAGTTCGAGTGCACTGGAGAGGTCAGCCGGTAGAGGCATCTACCTGGGAGTCCGAGTCGGACATGCGGAGTAAATATCCCCACTTATTCACCAGCTCAGGTATTTTTTTCTAACTCCGTTCGAGGATGAACGTTTGTTTTAGAGGTGGAGAATATGATGACCCAAAATGCTATCTTTAAATTTAATTATTAATTCTGTGTTCTAATACCTCGAAAAGTAATATTTATTATTCGTCGACTTACGTGTGCAGTCCGTAAAATTTTTCAAAAAGTTTTTATGTGAAAAATAGATTAAAATGTGAAATAGAGCCTTAAAACTCAACTGAGGTGACTTTGGTCAATATTTTGAGCAAACAGACCCGAATCAGTATTTTGACAGTTTCAGTAGCTCCGTATCGTGATTTGGGACTTGGGCGTATGCAGAGAATTTAATTTGGAGGTCCCTAGCTCAAGTTATGACCATTTAACGGAACTAGTAATTTAAAGGCTAAAGAATTCCAAGTTTGATCACGGGGTTGACTTTTTGATATCGGAGCCGGAATCTGATTCTGGAAATTTGAATAGCTCCATTATATCATGTATGACTTGTATGCCAAATTTGAAGTCATTCCGGATTCATTTAATATGTTTTGGCACGAGATTTGCAAATTGAAAAGTTTAAAACTCATAGTTTGAATCGAGGTGTGAATTATAATTTTAGCGTTGTTTGACGTGATATGAGACCCCGAGTAAGTCCGTATTATGTTAAGAGACTTGTTGGTATATTTGGATGGGGTCCCAAGTACCCCGAGTGTGATTCGAATCGAAATCGGAACAAGAATTGGACTTGAGCAAAATCTGAAAGTTTGCTTCTTCTCGTGTCTTCGCTTCTGCGAAGTCTTGGCCGCAGAAGCGAGCCATTCCTCGCAGAAGCGGACAGTCCGCATAAGCGGATGGACTGTCGCAGAAGCGCGACCGTAGAAGCGGCCCATGCATCGCAGAAGCGGGAAAAAGGGGGAAGGGGCAGCCTTGCAAAGAAGCGGACTCCTCTTTGCAGAAGCGAGTCTGCAGATGCGAAAAAGACTGGGCAGAGCCCATAAATTCGGAAGTCGCCATTTTTACTCATTTTGGTCATTTTGAGCTCGGTAAGGCAAATATTTGGGCGATTTTTACGGGGAAAAATTGGGGTAAGTGTTCCTTATCCTATATTCATTATATTTCATGATTCCATACTCATTTATATCATGAATCCGTGAATTTATGGAAGAAAAATCAGATTTTTATAAAATCTTTAAAAAAACAAAATTTTATGATTTGAAGGTCTATTTGACATCGGAATTTGATAAATTTTGTATGCTTGGACTCGTCTCGGAATGGGTGTTCGGATTTCGCAGGTTTCCGAGATTTGAGACGTGGGTCCCACTGTCGAATATTTAAATGAATTTTGGATTTTTATCTGGAAAATTAGTAAATTCATATGGAATTAATTCCTACGATTTGTATTGAGTATATCAAATTGTTTATGAATAGATTTGAAGCTTTTGGAGTCAAATTTAAAAGGAAAAGTTGTGGTCGAGTAATTGATTGAAATTGCAAAGCGAGGTAAGTGTCGTGGTTAACCTTGACTTGAGGGAATAGAACCCTTAAATTATTTATTATGTGAAATGCATGTGAATGATGCATAGGCGAGGTGACGAGTGTCTATACGTCGTCAAATTAATTGTTTGCATATTTACTTGAAAATTCATAATTTTTTCTAAATCATGAATTAATTGTTATAATAATTGTTTTTCTCCTATTCTTTGTCAAATATTAATTCTTGAATTCCTGTAATAATTGCTACATCTTATTTGAATTATGTGTATTAATTACTACTTGACATTTAGCATATTAAACATTAAACTGCCTATTTTCTCCCCGATTTTTATAATAAATTGCTATTTGTCATTGTTTGTTTTATAATTAAATCATAATTATTCTATTCTTGTTGTCTTAAAATTTTATATTAATTGTTGCATTTATTGGGAAAATTTCTTCTTTAAGGATTGGTAAATAAAAATATTGGAGGATCGGGTTGCACACCGCAACAGACTATATAAAAAGTCTATATTGGAGGATCGGGTTACACGCCGCAACAGACTTATTAAAAGTTTATACTGGAGAATCGGGTTGAACGCCGCAACAGACTATATAAAAAGTCCATATTGGAGGATCGGGTTACACGCCGCAACAGACTATATAAAAAGTCCATATTGGAGGATCGGGTTGCACGCCGCAACACACTAATTAAAAGTTTATATTGGAGGATCGGGCTGCACGCCGCATTAGATTTATAAAAAGTTCATATTGGAGGATCGGGCTGCACGCCGCATTAGATTTATAAAAAGTTCATATTGGAGGATCGGGTTGTACGCCGCAACAGACTTATTAAAAAGTCTATATTGGGAGATCGGATTGCACGCCGCAATAGACTTATTTAAAAGTCAATATATACTTGATTAAAAATAATTATATGAGAGGAATGAAAATGAATATATTGTGGAAGTGGTTTATTTGCTATAACTTGATTATGATTGCTGAGTTGGCTTCAATTATTATAAATGAGTTACCTGATTTATTTCTATTATTTGTTGTTGTTACTAATATTGCGTACATGTTAATTTAAGTGAACCGCCTTAGCCTCGTCACTACTTCGTCAAGGTTAGACTCAGCACTTACCAGTACATGGGGTCGGTTGTACTGATACTACACTCTGCACTTCTTGTCCAGATTTCGGAGTTGGTCCCAATAGCGTACCATAGACTTACTCGGATTTCAGCTACTCAGAGGAGACTTGACGTATAACTGCACAGCGTCCGCAGTTCTGAAGTCCCCGTCTACTTTACTTTAGTTGTGTGTTTGTTTCGAGACAGCTTTATTTTATTCAGACCTTTATTTGTATTATTCTAGAAGCTCATGCACTTGTGACATCAATTCTGGGATGGTATTTAGACACCGTTGTTTTTATGGATTATTCACTATATTTCAGACCTTACTTCCACATTTGTTTCTTTGTTATTAATAAATTTTAAAATTATTTAAAAATGGTTAATATTATTCTAACGTTGGCTTGCCTAGCAAGTGAAATGTTAGGCGTTATCACGGTCCGAAGATGGGAATTTCGGGTCGTGACAACATCACTAATCCTTATAAATTATTTCAAATCTTTTTCTATTTCGAGGTAGGATTGAGTAGATTTGTTGCAAGAGGTATGATTATAACATACGAAATCTGTTTGGAAATCAAGTTTAAGCCTTAAGTATTCTAGTGGTTTTTAATTAAAGGAAGAAAATCTTCTTGGATACATCATGAAAGTCTGCGTTAACCAACTGCTCTCTTCTTTTTAATTTATGTTTCTTATTTTGACTTGGCAGTTTAATAAAGAAAGAAAATTTTTATTTTGATATGTCATAACATTTGTGTGACTAAATCTTTTAAAGCTTGTGAACTTAAACATATCACGGCATTTGTGTGACTAAACGTTTTATTAAGGATACTGTAAAATGAAAAGTTTAAAGTTTAATTGATTTCAAATATAAAAGTGTGTTATTTTTTCTAAAAATGACTTACGAGGAAATAGTGATATATAAATTGGGAATGTAAAGCCTAGTTTGATTTTTTTTTAGTCTCTCGATTGATCCCTTTAATGATGACGCCGAAATAAAGAAAATCTTTCAAAAGAAACGGGAATAAAATTTAAATTTTTTGTACACTTAGCAAGACTAATGAATCTTTTGAGGACTACACTGTCGTTGGCCTCATGCTCGCTCTAGCTCGCTAAAACTCTTCCAACAAGGGGAAAAAAACAACTAAACTATTAAGTAAAATCCTAAGCTAATTCTAACCGAGTGTGTGATACATAGCAGTCAATAATACTCCTATTTTTCTACCTAAATTTGATTGTTAGATGTAACATCTTCACGTTGGAGAGGTTCAATCCTTATTATGATTTCTTGAATTCCTGGTGCTGATGAAGTACTATTACTTGCTAACTCAACTGTAGTAGAACTCCCGCCGTTAATAATTTTTTGGCAGGTTTCAATAAGGCAGTTCCTACAAGTAGGGCAAGAAGAGTGGGAATTCAGCCATTTATCGATACACTTTACGTGGAAGCCATGATTGCACTTAGGCAGAACCTTAACTTTTTCTCCAACTCCAAATTCTGACAAGCAAATTACACACTCGGAGTCAAGCCCTGGATGTTTCAATTCAGTAGTGTAGGTTATAACCGGGAATGTCTTGAGGGCTTTTTTCTTGATTCCTGTATTAGCTAGCTTTGCGGCGGAAGGATTTCTATAGTTTGAGGATGAGTTTGCCGCTGATACCAGACTGCTGGAGCATCTTAATGCACACTTTATGATAGAATTCAAGGCAAGTGAACAAATCAAGGCACATACAAGTACTGACAAGACCATAATAACATTTGCATCAAATGTGTTGACGTGGCTAATTTTGGCCGCAGGTGGCGGCGCCATGGTGGCCTCCGGGTGGTTTTGTGGTACTGTAGTTGGTATTAGAAGTAGTCTTCTTGAGTAGTGGAAGTTCTCAGTGAATTCTTGAATGAATAGAGTGGAAGTGTTTTCCATATAGAGCGTTTGGTTGGAAGTATGTATTTGTGTTTTTCTTTGAATTGTTTCTTTGTTTGTTGTTGTTGAAGGAATTGAAGTTTCTGTTGGAGGAGTTCCCTATAAAGGAGAAATTTAAAGGGTGAACAGGTGTAAAATGTAATCAAAGGATAAATTATTTTATTTTCTTTAAGGAATATTTCAAAGTATCAAGCCATGTTTTAATTAATGGAGTAACTATGTTTACAAGCACTACTGCTTTTAAGAGTTTGTTATAAACAAGTGGAGCCGAGCCCGTGTAACTTTTTAGAAGTATATCTACTCAAAGAGACATTGTTTTTACAAGGTTATTAAAGTAACAATGAACATTCCATTCAAAACTTAAAATATTACTACTAGTATTCAGTTGTTATTATTTACACCTTCGCTGTACATATACACAACTAAATTTTCAATATAGATTTTAATCATTTTTGTTACAACTTTTAGTTTGGTAATGGAACTTGTCCAAAAGTTGTGGTGGGCATAAACAATTCCATGGTTTATATGTATCAAGTTAAGAGCTATTGGGTACTTGGTTGGGAGTTTTGCTTGCCTCCTTTTTTGGTATAATTATTTATTTTTATCAAGAACAATATCATCTTTGAGATTAATATGTTGCACGTAGCAGTTAATATTGATTGTGCCTGTCATAATTTCATATTGATTGAGATTGTACTGATTATTAATATAGGAAAAGTGGTACCAAATGGTTGAAAAAGTACTACTTGGGTCTTGTAAATATAAATTTGTAAGCCATATATTGGCTACTTTTTGATACGTGTACTTCAGCTTTTCCTCTTTTTTTAAAAAAAAATTATCTGAGTGTTTTCATATCAATTTTAGATTCCCAGAGCATGACCAAATCTTCAGTTAGGCACTTAAGTTCCATAGTCTATTAAATAGTTCATGTTGTTCGTGATTTTACCTGATCATCATATCAGCCCCATTTAGGATTAAAAAAATTATTTTTTAATTAATTTATGGCCACAGATATATGGATGTCCAACGCATTACGAAGTCTTAGGATTATAACCTTATCAAATGAAATAAAACCAAGTGGAAAATAGTTCCTGTTTGCATGATAGTAAAAACTTGAAACCATATCTTCCCCTTCAATATTTGTTACCTTTTTAGCTTTTCCACTAGCTCTTTTTGTAAGTAATCCTGTAGATTCCGTGCACTAAACCATATCTTTGCTTAAGCTTTTTAGTATTTAACTATTCCCCATTTGCTTGGTATTTTGGAGAGATTACTCTCTTGTTGGATCAAATGTTTGCTTCTTTCTACTTTGATTTTGATTGATACCTTTCATGTCTATCTTTAATATGATCTTTAGCCGTAAAGTAACAATTTAAAGGATAAATCAATTTCTTTGTATATACTATCATGAGCTTTGGTTTTGTTGAAGACAGACAGATCGAGGAAACTATGGTTGTCTTGTCAACATCATATGTAATTAAGCTGATTGTAATTATTAATTAATGAGAAGTAATGACAGCATGTTATAGAAAACTTGAAACAACAATATAAATTATATTTTCCTATTGTATCTTTTTTATTTCTCCTAGTGTACTGCCACTACTTGTCAAATTTTGTAAGTAATCATATAGATTCCTAGTACAACAAAATCTGTGTTTACCTGGTTCCCATTTAGTTAAGAGTACCTTTAATTTCTAGTTTTGAGTTGATTTCTGGATTAAGATAGAATAATCGAGTGGCTAGTAATAAGCAACAACGTTGGCTTTAGGTAGAAATGATATGTAATTATTAATGGGGGAAGTACCAACAATTAATTGTTTCCAGTACCACCTACAGTTCTAAAACGTATCATCCAATTACTATGTGACCTTTTCTCCAGTGTGCTTATTTGCTTTTTCCACTTTAAATTTTCTGTAAGGTAAGCAACTCCACGGTTCTGAAAAGTTCAGATGTCATATGTAAATAAAAAGTGAAATAATAGAAATTAAGATTTAGTTAAAAGAATATTACGCGGAAGAAGAAGCAACTTTAAACTTTATTACAAAGAGAGAAGAGTTGTGGCCAGGGGCGGATGCACCTTGACAGCTTAGTCGGAAATTTTTAATAAATATATGTTTCTAATTAATATGTAAATACTTTATCTGTTTCAATTTATCTGAACATATTTGATTGAATACGGAGTTTAAGAAAAAAGAAAAAACTTTTAAATTTGTGGTGTAACATGCACATATATTTTGTGCGGCTATAAATCATTGCATAAAAGTAAATTATTTTCAAATAGAGAAAATGATCATTCTTTTTTGCACGAATTAAAAAGAAAATATGTTCACATAAATCGAAACGAAGGGAGTACAAGATAAGATTCAAAGGGCGTAAAAGGACAACACTTGAGGCAACTTGTTCTTCAGCTTGCCTGGTTGTGAACTAGTTTATAAATTGAGACAGTAATTGATGCTTGCTACAGTTATGTTTATTTGAAAATATTATGATCTTTTCTTTGTACTTATTTTGTTTGGTCTTCCTTAATAGGACTAGTACACAATATTACTCATCTTTTAATAAGTACCAAAAGTTAAACAATATAGTGATTGAGTAATAATAATAGCAGTAAAACTAATATATTAATTGCGAAATACAAGTAGGAAAAAATCAAGATCGTCCTAGGAAAATTTAAAAAGTTGATAAAAATACCTGCTTAAACTTTCATTTTCACTGGTTTAAAGGCAAACGATCAAGCAAAAAGTGGATCACTATATCAGTTAGGACTGGCAAGTGGGCCGGTCCAAACGGTCACGGCCCCGGTCCCAGGTCGGGCCCAAATTAAACAGGTCAAACGGGCCCGGGCCTAAACGGGCTTTTTCTAAGGACCGGTTGGTCCCCGGGCTAAACGGTCCTGGGCCGCGGGCTAAATGGGCCTAATATATATATATTTAAAAAAATAAATAGATATTAGAAACAAAAGGATGTTAAAAAAAATATCTAAGACAATGCTTTGTAAATTTTATTATAGAATTGTGACCTAAATTTTATTTAACATCCTAAATTTTAATATTCACTATTTAATATCGAATATATATAGTATATGTATATATAATATATCGATATAAAATGTATATATTTATATAAGCTATATCTTATATACTATATATAAGATGTATATATAGTATAGTATATATATTAAATATATATATAATATATACATAGTATAGTATATATATAAGATGTGTATATATATATATATATATAAGCTATATTCGATAAGCTATATATACATCTTATATACTATATATAAAATGTATATATAGTATATATATATATATATAAGCTATATTCAATAAGCTATATATACATCTTATATACTATATATAAGATGT
>AWOL01S0015807.1:51771-94401 GCA_000715115.1 Nicotiana otophora | reverse complement strand
CCCCCCCCCCCCCCACTAAGAAGTTTTCTTTGAGTGCAGAGTCCTCAGGGAGTAAGGAAGCACTAGGACCACACTGGGGCAAATGACGGATCCGCCACTTGCCTAAAATTATCCCTCTTTCTCCTTTACTCGAATTTTTCTGGTACAGCTAAAGCTAACTTTTGAATCCTTTGCAGGTACCTCGGAATCAGACAGCTGATACGGAAACTTGTACATAGATAATCATCTACTAAATCAATCGGAGCGCCCGGTACAAATCGAAGTCAGCTTCGCCAATCGAAGTACTGTATATAGCAAACCATCAGCTCAATCAATCGGAGCACCCTGTAAAAATCGAACGTCGGCTTCGCCAATTAATGTCCAGTATATAGCTAACTGTCAGCTCAATCAATCGGAGCGCCCTGTACAAATCGAACGTCAGCTTTGCCAATCGGAGCCTTGTATATAGAAAACTGCAAACTTCGCCAACAAAGCAATTCGCATCGTCGCTCCATCGTAACGGATACCAGAATAGACAGTCGCAAACCTCGTCACCGACGTTCTGCCAATCGATGGCCGCAACCTAGCTTCGCAATCAAGAGTATCTCTTGGGCATGTTTTTATTCATTTGCTATTACTTTGAATGTTTTCTTTTGTTCATGTAACTTTAGGCATGATTACGGTTTTAATCAATCACTCTCGAGTAGAGATTACTTTACATTTTAGTGCGAAGCTCTCCCAACCAGTGCAGATGCACTCTACCAATCAAGCTCTCCGACAAGCGAAGACATTTCTTAGTGCAAAGCTCTCCCAACAAGGGGAGACTCACTTTACCAATCAAGCTCTCCCAACAAGCGGAGACAATTTTCAAATGCTCCGACAGTTACAGAATGGTACACAGCCCGGCTAACAAATCGGGACAGGGTCAAGTATCCCATCATCCCAATCCCAAATAACGGCTCGTTGGTAGCCATGCATCATCATTCTCGCATCATTTACATTGCATCTTAATATATTCTTCATTACAATATATTGGTATGCATGTATTTCATTCGTTTTACAAGGAACACACACCGCAACGTGGAACCTTTCTTAGCAGCAGACCAAACTACAATGCTATGGGGATAGTCAGTGGAGTACCGATGAGGAACAGTCAAGACACCTACTGGACTAAATAACCTGAACAAGTATAAATATAGGAAAAGAAATGGACAGCACGTAGAATGTTTTCCCAGAACTTTCCACAAGATAAAGCTCACACAGGTAAGTGTACTATTACACAAATATCTACAAAAAGAATGCCCCCAGGACATCACAAGTCATCACAAATCAATCCCTGACACAACCCATCTTGTCCCGCCACATGTGAAATAGTAAAGTGAATGCCCGCCTTGTCTCACCACACGCGCATAATAATGTTCCCACCTTGTCTCGCCACATGCGCAACCCACATATATATATATATATATATATATATATATATATATCCCGCCTTGTCACACTGCATGTGCAAATATCAATAGTAATAATAGCACGGCAGAAACCTCGTGCAACCCCATAACAACAACCGTAGGGCAGAAATCTCGTGCATCACAATAACAACAACTGCATGGCAGAAACCTCGTGTATCACCACAACAAGTACAATAGTAACAATGACAATAATACAAGGGTACGACAAGTAAGTCAACTCAGAAATTCCAGAACTCAAAGAAACGGAGTAACTAATTCACAAGGTGTAGCCACAATAGAGAATGCTAGTCATGATAAGAACAGCTCAACAAGAAAGGAAATACTATATAACAACAGTCCACAATATACAGTTCTACAACGAGGGAGCTAACACAAGTCGAATGATTCCAAATAAGGACAAGTCAACTAAATTATAGGATATCTAACTTTTTTTAAGGTTGGGCAATTAGAAAAGAGATACAATAAATTCAATAAAGATAAGCCTACTGAAATGACCCCGCCTGACCGCTCTCTCATGGCCCCGCCTGTCCTCTCTCTCCTGATCCCACATGCCCTCCACCCGACGAGTGATCCCTACCACCTGCTGAAATGGAGCATCCGACTCCAACTCCCGAGCCATGTTGAACCGAATATCATGCTTGAGCCCCTCAATGAATTTATGGACATGCTCTCTAACTGTAGCGACCAAACCAGGTCTATGCCTGGCCAAATCACTAAATCTAACGGCATACTCTGACACTGACATAGTGCCCTGGTGCAGCTCCTCAAACTCCACGCACCATGCATCTCGAAGGGACCGAGGTACAAACTCTCTCAGGAACATCTCTGAAAACTGAATCCATGTAAGTAAAGCTGACTCGGCTAGGCTACCCAACTCATACACCCGCCACTGCTAATAAGCCATTCCCCTGAGCTAGAACATAGTAAAAGCAACCTCGCTCGTCTCCACAATACCCATAGTATAGAGAATGCGGTGACACTGCTCCAGAAAACCCTGGGCATCCTCTATCACCAATCCACTGAAGGTAGGAGGGTGGTACTTTTTGTACCTCTCAAGTCTAAGCTGTTCTTCCTTAGATGCTGCTGCCCTAACCACGGGTTGAACTGGAACCGCAAGATGTGTTGCCATGACACCTGGAACCTGACCAACATTAACTCGCTGCTCTAGAGTGTGGGCGGCGGGAGTCTGGGTTCCTCCCCCGGTCTATGAAGTAGCTGGTGCAACCGGAATGAACCCCGCCTAAGCCAATATACCAAACATGCTCAGGAACTGTGCTAAGGTGTCCTGAAGTTCGAGGGTAACAGCAGGCACCTCCGGTACCCGTCCTCTAACCGGAGCTACTGGCAGCTCCTCAAATGTTGCTCGGGTAGATGCTCTAGCCACGGTATGTGCTCTTCTTCGACCTGTGCCTCTGCCTCTAGAGACACCTGCTTCGGGGGCAGCATCATCAGTAACTGCAGCTCGTGTCCTCACCATCTGTGAGAGAATGGAATGATAAAAGATTCAAACTTCGAGATCAATAAACCCTTACTATAGGAATGAAGGAAGTGAAACTGTCCTAATAGTTCCGCAACCTCTCGAAGATAAGTACAGACGTCTCCGTACTGATCCGCAAGACTCTACTAAACTCGTTTATGACTCGTAGCACCTATGAACCTAGAGATCTGATACCAACTTGTCACGACCCAATTTTCCCTCCGTTGGGTATCGTGATAGCACCTAGTCTTAGGGACTAGGTAAGCCTAACATTTACTGAATAACATCAATAATTAAATAATAGCTAACAATTTCTGTAATGGAAATCCCTATAAAATTTACAATTCCCAAAATCGATAGTACAAGTCATAAGCTCTACAGAGTTTGCTACAATTTTCTAAATATAATTGTTTAAAATAAAGTAAACAGTGTGAATACAAATCAAAAGGTTACTCCAAAACCTGCGAACGCAATACCAGGTTATCTTGAGTCTCCACAGCAACAGTCTGAACAACTAGCTAATGATCAACTGACTTCGAAATACCTGGATCTGCATAAAAATGTGCAGAAGTGTAGTATGAATATACCACAACGGTACCCAGTAAGTATAAAGACTAACCTCAGTAGAGTAGTGATGAGGAACAGTCAAGACACCTACTGGACTAAATAACCTGAACAAGTATAAGTATAGGAAAATAAATAGACAACACGTAGAATGTTTTTCCACAACTTCCCACAAGATAAAGCTCACACAGGTAAGTGTACTATTACACAAATATCTACAACAAGAATGCCCCCAGGCCATCATAAGTCATCACAAATCAATCCCTGACACAGCCCACCTTATCCCGCCATGTGTGCAATAGTTAAGTGAATGCCTGCCTTGTCTTGCCACACGCGCATAATCATGTTCCCACCTTGTCTTGCCACATGCGCAACCCATATATATATATCCCGCCTTGTCACGCCGCATGTGCAAATATCAATAGTAACAATAGCATGGCAGAAACCTCATGCAACCTCATAATAACAACCGCACGGCAGAAACCTCTTGCATCACAATAACAACAACCGCACGACAGAAACCTCATGCATCACCACAACAAGTACAATAGCAACAATGACAATAATACAAGGGTACGACAAGTAAGTCAACTCATAAATTCAAGAACTCAAAGAAACGGAGGAACTAATTCACAAGGAGTAGCCACAATAGAGAAAGCTAGTCATGATAAGAACAGCTCAACAATAAAGGAAATACTATGTAACAACAATCCATAATATACAGTTCGACAAAGAGGGAGCTAACACAAGTCAAATAATTCCAAATAAGGACAAGTCAACCTAATTAAAGGATATCTAACTTCTTTTAAGGTTGGGCAATTAGGAAATAGATACAAAAAATTCAATAAGGATAAGCAGCAGAAAGATAATTGTTACGCCCCGCAGTATTACGTCGGTGTTACATTCCGCAAAATTATATTACGATGATGTTACGCTCCACAGTATTATATTATGATGATGTTACTCTCCACAATATTTTATTACGACGATGTTATACTCTGTAGTATGGTACGTTGAATTTGTCATAAGATAATTGAAATCAGTTCAAGGACAAGATTATTTGGAGATTATAAGTATTATGCTATTTCAAACAAATGATGAGTAAATTTGTGAAGGTGAAAGAGTAAACGAATCAAAAAAAATGAGTTTCGTCAAAGTTTGTCATTTTGAGATAAAACATGGTCCGAGCTATTATACCCGATATTTACGGACTAGTACCATACAAGGTACCACATGACCATGATAGTAAGGTGTATAAAGTGTGTTAAAAGTGAGTAGTATTTTAAGTAATTTTGGATAATTCTTAATTGTGGGGATAATTATGGTATTAGGTAGGATTAAATGGATAAGGATCTTTTTTGGGGCTGCCATGTGGCATTAAGCCAAGCCAAAGTGTCACCAATGTAGATGATGAGTTATAAGACACAAGTTGCCTTGTTTACACGTAAGAGTCCTTTGGATAACTACCTTGGTTTGGTTCCTTATTTGGTAATGTAACTTAGAAAATAGGAAAAGTTATGGCGTGAGATTTTGTAATTGTATGGCGGGGCCCTATCCCAACCTTTATGATATTTATGTCCTCTTAGAAGCTTGTAGACAGATATCATGTATACGGATACTTGTATGGCCTTATCAGCCTATGTTTTAAGTATATAAAGGATCACGTTGGCCTTATAGGCCCTTTTGTCACAGGTATGAGTTTCTATATATGGTTGGGTCATTCTATGTCGGGTATTCCCTCATGTTTACTCTGGTTATCTCATGACGCCCCTTCCGGCCCACTTACCCATGATGATGTAATAAGAAAGATATGTTACGTTGGTACTCGGTTGAGTAAGGTACCGGGTGCCCATCGTGGCCCATTGGTTTGGGTCGTTATAAAAGTGGTATCAAAGTAGTTCTGTCCTAGGGAGTCTATAAGCCATGTCTAGTAGAATCTTGTTTATGGGTGTCTTGTGCACCAGACTTATAAGCAGGAGGCTACAGGGCATTTAGGACTGTCACTCTTTCTTCTTACTCTAGATCGTGTGGTAGAGCTAAGTTGTAAGAACTCAATTTCCTAAACTCTATCTTATTTATAATACGAGGATGCCTACATCAAGAAAGACGGTTGGTAAGAGATATAGCTGTGGAAGAGTTGAGTCAGAGGAACTCGGTTTTTGCATCATGATTATGATCGATAAATATGAGATATTCAGCAGATCATGTGTGTACTAAGATGTGTAAGCTTCTTGATAAGGATCCCTAAGGCAACAATGTCTATCCACTCTTATGGTAAAAAGGAATAAGAGAATCAGAAGGTAGACACAAGTTTTAGCAAGTAAAAGAAGCAAGGTGAAGAAGGATACGAGGTACCCAATTAATGAAGATTAACAGTATTTACAATTCAAGTAGAGAAATATAAGTATTTTAAGTTACCTTCAATTGCAACAGAGGTATGTACAATTAGTCACACCCATCTCAGTTATGCTCCAATGGGAGCCAACATATATAGTTTAAGAGAAGGACGGGATATCAGGATCCAAATGGGGTTAAATTAACCAAACATATTGGATGGATTGTCAGCGTTAGTTGACATTTTCGAAGGATATTACAAACGTGGTAACAATTCTCCTTGTGAGACACCCAGATGCTGCATTCTAGAATAGTACAGCTAGATATGAATACTAGAGTGTTCAATTTTCTTTTTACAAAGACGGGTACTGGATCTTGGAAGGGATAAATATTACCTTAGTATGGCTCCTATCCCTAGTAGAGAGAGAATGTTAGGAAACCCGAAGAGCTAGTGGATGGATCAGGGGGAGCTAGAAGCAGAAGAATATCTTGTTGAAATTTTCAAAATAAAGTGATAGACAGAAATATTAGCAGGGAAATAAGAAGAGCGTTAAGGAAGCATTATGAGTAAGATGTGATACATGGATGATAACAGTAGATCAAAAAAAAATTAAATGACAGTATTACAGAGTCTATAGTCACAAGTAAAGGAAGGGATGAGAGGTGACAGGCCTTGAGACAACAAAAGAGTATAGGCCATAAAGTCGTATGCTCATTTTGAAAAATAATTTCGTGGCTCTAACGTGATTACCAGAAGGAAAAGTTAGACCCCAGAGTAATAGAAATTAGTATGGGCTGGTGAACAAGATAAACTAAACATGAATTAGGGACTGAGTGATTTCATAATGGTCGACATCATGAAAATTTCAGATTGCGTTCTGGCGATAATAGAATGGACAATAGAAGAAGATTCATGAGAAATTCAGAGAATGGTCATTCAGCAAGATGCTTCCCTATAGCAAGCAATGTGAGCAAAGTTAAGCTAAGGGACTGTATGTTCCAGTTATACTAAGTGTCACCCTCACGAGCAAGAAATTTTTTTATCCTTGGTACAGAAGGATTACCGCAAGGCGAGTAAGGGTCATTGATGATGTGAAAATATGCCAAATATGAAGAGGATACAGACAAATCAACAGATCATGCGAGATAAGCATAGTGAACCCCAACATGGGAAATTCAGTCTTGCAGATACGACATCGTGATCCTTGAAAAATATTCAGATAGGAGTTAGGGTAGTTAAAGGTACCGTATGAGTGTTACGGAAATAAAGGAGAGTGCCACTGGGAAGACAGTCAAAATTTTAGTTTAGAAGAGACCGTAAGAGCATATGAGTGTGGAGGTAAGTAACTACGGATGATTATAGGCGAGGAAGTACATCAAACATTTTGTTGAGTATACGATATAATAAGCTCGCATCTTTACAAGAGTCAGAGGATCTTCCCTAAGTACTACAATGAAAGACTAGCTGAGAAAATAAGGAAGAGGGCTTCAACATAAACATAGTAACTTGAAGAAGAAATGGCCATGTAAAAACAGTCTCACTACAACATTGTATGCACTCCATGAGAAAGTGGCACCTACCGTGGCTAGTGAACGGGAAGAAACATTAAAAGTAATATTCGAGATCATATGAGCTGCACGAAAACTCCGGCATGTGTGGGAATTAAGATAAGCTAAGTATGCACACAACAAGGGGGCAGAAAGACCAGGAAAGTTAATAGCTTGCGTTTAAAGAAAGCTGAGAAGGAACAAAAGGAATTATTCGATCAATGATCCAAAGTTAGTTACGTTATGAACGCACTTAAGATTTCGTAATATTATCCGTGCAGCATATATATTGACATTCATACAGACGTAGAAGACTCCGGTATAAGTTAAAAGAAAGAATTGAGTCCAGGTCATAGATAAAGGATTGAATCAGTAGAAGATTGTATCATGGATATTCCATAATGACAATGATTCATAGAGCTATTCAGACATACATGTTGAGTATTTTACTCTATGTTCCTCTCATATCTATTATTTACTGATTTTCATTTCTTACATACTCGGTATATTATTTGTACTGACGTCACTTTTGCCTCGGGACGTTGCGTTTCATGCTCGTAGTTCCCGATAGATAGGTCGAGAGTCCTCCAAGTAGGATATCAGCTCAGTGGAAGATGTTGGTGCGATCCACTTGTTCCGAAGTTGCTTATTTGGTCAGTATGATTAGGACATGTATTGATTGGTATGGCGGGGCCCTGTCCCAACCTTATATGATATTTATGTACTCTTAGAGGCTTGTAGACAGATGTCATGTATACAGATACTTGTATGGCCTTATCGGCCTATGTTTTAAGTGTATAAAGTATCATGTTGGCCTTATAGGCCGTTTTGTCATAGGTATGAGTTTCTATATCAGGTTGGGTCATTCTATGTCGGGTATTCCCTCATGTTTACTCTGGTTATCCCATGACGCCCCTTCTGGCCCACTTACCCATGATGATGTAATAAGAAAGATATGTTACATTGGTACTCGGTTGAGTAAGGTACCGGGTGCCCGTCGTGGCCCATTGGTTTGGGTCGTGACAAAAGTGTTATTAGAGTAGTTCTATCTTAGGAAGTCTACAAGCCATGTCTAGTAGAATCTTGTTTATGGGTGTCTTGTGCACCAGACTTATAAGCAGGAGGCTACAGGGCATTTAGGACTGTCACTCTTTCTTCTTACTCTAGATCGTGTGGTAGAGCTAAGTTGTAAGAACTCAGTTTCCTAAACTCTATCTTATTTATAATACGACGATGCCTACATTAAGAAAGACGGTTGGTAAGAGATATAAAAGTGGAAGAGTTGAGTCAGAGGAATTCGATTTTTGCATCATGATTATGATGGATAAATATGCGATATTCAGCAGATCATGTGTGTACTAAGATGTGTAAGCTTCTTGATAAGGATCCCTAAGGCAACAATGTCTATCCACTCTTATGGTAAAAAGGAATAAGAGAATCAGAAGGTAGACACAAGTTTCAGCAAGTAAAAGAAGCAAGGTGAAGAAGGATATGAGGTACCCAGTTAATGAAGATTAACAGTATTTACAATTCAAGTAGAGAAATATAAGCATTTTAAGTTACCTTCAATTGCAACAGAGGTATGTACAATTAGTCACACCCATCTCAGTTATGCTCTAATGGGAGCCAACATATATAGTTTAAGAGAAGGAC
This sequence comes from Nicotiana otophora, assembly GCA_000715115.1. Taxonomy (NCBI): domain Eukaryota; kingdom Viridiplantae; phylum Streptophyta; class Magnoliopsida; order Solanales; family Solanaceae; genus Nicotiana; species Nicotiana otophora. Next base: position 85,374 of record AWOL01S0015807.1, on the reverse strand, counting down.
GGGATATCAGGATCCAGATGGGGTTAAATTAACCAAAAATATTGGATGGATTGTTAGCGTTAGTTGATATTTTCGAAGGATATTACAAACGTGGTAACAATTCTCCTTGTGAGACACCCAGATGCTGCATTCTGGAATAGTACAGCTAGATATGAATACTAGAGTGTTAAATTTTCTTTTTACAAAGACGGGTACTGGAGAAGCAGAAGAATATCTTGTTGAAATTTTTAGAATCAAGTGATAGACAGAAATATTAGCATGGAAATAAGAAGAGAGTTAAGAAGGCATTATGAGTAAGATGTGATACATGGATGACAACAGTAGATCAAAAACACAATTAAATGACAGTATTACAGAGTCTATAGTCACAAGTAAAGGAAGGGATGAGAGGTGACAGGCCTTAAGACAACAAAAGAGTATAGGCCATAAAGTCGTATCCTCATTTTGAGAAATAATTTCGTGGCTCTAACGTGATTACCAGAAGGAAACGTTAGACCCCAGAGTAGTAGAAATCAGTATGGGCTGGTGAACAAGATAAACTAAACATGAATTAGGGACTGAGTGATTTGATAATGGTCGACATCATGAAAATTTCAGATTTCGTTCCGGCGATAATAGAATGGACAATAGAAGAAGATTCATCAGAAATTCAGCGAATGGTCATTCAGCAAGACGCTTCCCTATAGCAAGCAATAGGAGCAAAGTTATGCTTAAGGGACTGTATGTGCCAGTTATACTAAGTGTCACCCTCGCGAGCAATAAAATTTATTATCCTTGGTATAGAAGGATTACCGCAAGGCGAGTAAGGGTCATCGATGATGTTAAAAGATGCCAAAAATGAAGAGGATACAGACAAATCAACAGATCGTGCGAGATAAACATAGTGAACCCCAACATGGGAAATTCAGTCTCGCAGATACGACATCGTGATCCTTAAAAAATATTCAGATAGGAGTTGGGGTAGTTAAAAATACCGTATTAGCATTATGGAAATAAAGGAGAGTGCCACTGGGAAGACAGTCAAAATTTCAGTTCAGAAGCAACCGTACGTGCACATGAGTGTGGAGGTAAGTAACTACAGATAATTATAGGTGAGGAAGGACATCAAAATTTCCGTTAAGTATATGATGTAATAAGCTCGCACCTTTACAAGAGTCAGATCTTCCCTAAGTACTACAACGAAAGACTAGCTGAGGAAATAAGGAAGCAGGATTCAACATAAGCATAGTAACTTGAAGAAGAAATGGCCATGTAAAAACAGTCTCACAACAACATTGTATGCACTCCATAAGAAAGTGGCACCTACCGTGGCTAGTGAACGGGAAGAAACATCAAAAGTAATATTCTAGATCATATGAGTTGCACGAAAACTCCGGCATGCGTGGGAACTAAGATAAGTTAAGTATGCACGCAACAAGGGGGCAGAAAGACCAGGAAAGGTAATAGCTTACATTTAAAGAAAGCTGAGAAGGAACGAAAGGAATTATTCGATCAATGATCCAAAGTTAGTTACGTTATGAACGCACTTAAGATTTTGGAATATTATCCATGTAGCATATATATTGATATCCATACAGACGTAGAAGACTCTGGTATAAGTTAAAGTAAATAATTGAGTCCGGGTCATAGATAAAGGATTGAATTAGTAGAAGATTATAGCATGGATATTCCATAACGCCCATGAAAGGCAAAAGTAATAACTAATACCATGAGTCACAAATCGGAAGATAGATTAAGCCTACATACAGGCTGATCAGAGGGAAGAGGAAACTTAAAAGTTGCATCAACCAAGTAAATTAGTAGTCTGATTGTTGGCCCCATACAATTATAGAAATCGTGATTGAGAACATTGCAGGATCATCCTTAATATCAGAGGCACAAGAGAGATAGTACAACAACCATACTCTATAACGGCCCTACGATATAGCTAGTTAGAAAGAGTACCAGCCTCATAAGAAGTCATTATTAAGCTCCCACTGGATTGTGTATACACCAAAGGTACAAGTATTATAATAGAGCTTCAAGTTGTGGATCTAAATCATACCTATATGGAAGGGAGGTCATGAAAGAGATAGAAGATGTGATGCGAGACTTTAAGGTAAGTAAGGTAAAGGTGAACAACGTACGAGACACTCAAATGTAGAAGGTTGTGAATAGTCCATACTTCGGATAGAAGGCTAGAAGAGCGGGGATTCAATATCCAGGAATGATAGCGGCATCATCAGTGGCATATCTTCCAGCCTATGGTTTCTAGGTATCGAGAGGTCTAATCAAGAGAGTAAATAAGAGTTATCGACGATATGATGTCTCGCTTGATGTTCCAGAATAACACAAGGAAATCTACGGTGCAAGCAAGTTGAAGGAAGGTCGCGAATAATATAAATAGATATGTGTAGGTCGCAAGCTAAAGTATGGTAAAGCGACAAAGTTTTAGGAAGACATGTGTAAGGATAAGAAAGGGCGAGTGAGAAGGATGACGTTTGGGCCTTCGATAGAGTAATGATTTCATGAACTGTACAGGATTAAAATACCACGTAAGGTAATCACATTGGGATGCTATGAAATGTGATTATGGAAGTATAGTACCATATCTCCCCCAGGTGGATCAGAAAAAACACTTCAAATGTTCCTCGATGCAATGTGAGCCCTAGTGATTACGTAAGAAGTTTTAAGTTATCAATGGTAGATTGTAAATCATCAATGGATGAATAAAAGTTACAAAGTATGAGATGAGATTAGGCCATCAGTCTCAAGATGAACAGTAATGAAGAAGCGTTAAAAGACAGCTTTATGCATATAGGATAAGTAATGAGAGTAACCTAGAGTTTGGTAGCAGACCTCAGTAACGATAAATCGAAGTAAGAGTTATGGTATAGTATGGCCTACTTAGATGTAGTAAAGCTAATGACGCCCAGAGGGACAACTTGTCATAATTCTGTATATGTTCACAAAGTGAGGCCTAGAGATAGGCAAAAGGCTGGAGGAAAAAGGACAGAAGAGTCGCATAGGCGCACTTACAAGGTTAGAGACGTAGTAGCAACAATTACGAGATTGGAAGGATTTCGACCACAAGTCATGGTGTGAGAAAGAGGCCTAGAGGGGATAATGCCCTGGCCCTTGGATTTAATCATAGAACAGTTGCCTAGATGGCGAGAAGAGTACTAAAGTATTCGCAAGAACCATAGGTTATGAAAATGATAAGTGCACCAGTCAACATTCGAGGACGAATGTTCCAAAGGAGGGAATGATGTTACGCCCCGCAATATTACGTCGATGCTATGCTCCACAGTATTATATTACAATGATGTTACGCTCCACAGTATTATATTACAATGATGTTACGCTCTGCAATATTTTATTATGACGATGTTACACCCTATAGTATGGTACGTTGAATTTGTCGTAAGATAACTGACATCAGTTCAAGGACAATAGTATTTGGAGATTATAAGTATTATGCTATTTCAAACAAATAATGAGTAAATTCATGAAGGTGAAAGGGTGAACAAATCAAAGAAAATGAGTTTCGTCGAAGTTTGTCATTTTGAGATAAAATACGGTCCTAGCTATTATACCCAGTATTTATGGACTAGTACCATACAAAGTACCACATGACCATGATAGTAAGGTGTATAAACTGTGTTACAAGTGAGTAGTATTTTAAGTAATTTGGGATAATTCTTAATTGTGGGGATAATTATGGTATTAGGTAGGATTAAATGGATAAGGATCTTTTTTAGGGCTTCCACGTGGCATTAAGCCAAGCCAAAGTGTCACAAATGTGGATGATGAGTTATAAGACACAAGTTGCCTTGTTTACACGTAATAGTCCTTTGGATAACTACCTTGGTTTGGTTCCTTATTTTGTAATGTTACTTAGAAAATAGGAAAACTTATAGCATGCATAGAATTAGACCAGCAACGTTATGCTAAGCTTGCTAACGATGGAGTCTCAAAATATTTCGTTTGAAATTTTGATAACACAATATACCGTGAGATTTTGCAATTTAAAGGAATACGGTGCAATCTTTCTCAAGAATATCATACGAATATTTCCCTACTTCGGTCTTGCCGTCACGTGTTTTGTCGCGATTGTCATGTGTTAGAGGGATTTTCCAGAGAACCGGCTAAGGTATGTTAAGGCTATCCCTTCTTTCCTTTTGGCATAATCCAAATGATACAAATGAAGCGAGCAAAAAGCAACTTTCATAAACGACTCTATTCACAGAATTACTAGGAGTATCTATATTCTTGATTCCACATGTGTCTTATTATTCTATCATCTGTTCATGGGTCTCAAAAAATACGTAAGTTGATAATGTTTATTTCACCATATTAATCAAAGGCATAATGGTCTTATGACATTCTGACAAATCTTATTAACGTATTTCTTATGCATTTCATGCATTTATACATGTACATTGACCCATGACCAGATCGCGTTATATACGCGTATATTATATGTATATGGGATATGGGAAAAGGTTACGGCGTTATATACGCCCTACCACCTAATCAGCTGGTATACGTTGATGATTTGCCCACAATGGCCGAGATGATATGATGGGATGCCCTCAGAGGCTTGATGATGTTATGAACGCATATACCTATGCATGGTATGATATTTATATGTATATGCATGACATTATAATATTAAATGATTCACAGAGCTATTCAGACTTAAATGTCAATTTTACTCCATGTTTCTCTCATGTCTATTATTTACTGATTTTCATTCCTTACATACTCGGTACATTATTTGTACTGACGTCCCTTTTGCCTGGGAACGCTGCTTTTCATGCCCGTAGTTCCCGATAGATAGGTCGAGAGTCTTCCAAGTAGGCTATCAGCACAACGGAAGATGTTGATGCGCTCCACTTGCTCCGGAGTTGCTTATTTGGTCAGTATGATTAGGACATGTATTGATTGGTATGGCGGGGCCCTGTTCCGACCTTTATGATATTTATGTACTCTTAGAGGCTTGTAGACAGATGTCATGTATATGGATAATTGTATGTCCTTGTCGGCCAATGTTTTAAGTATATAAAGGATCACGTTGTCCATATAGGCCCGTATGTCANAGTATGATTTGGACATGTATTGATTGGTATGGCGGGGCCCTGTTCCGACCTTTATGATATTTATGTACTCTTAGAGGCTTGTAGACAGATGTCATGTATATGGATAATTGTATGTCCTTGTCGGCCAATGTTTTAAGTATATAAAGGATCACGTTGTCCATATAGGCCCGTATGTCACAGGTATGAGTTTCTATATCAGGTTGGGTCGTTCTGTGTCATGTATTCCCTCATGTTTACTCTAGTTATCTCATGATGCCCCTTCTGGCCCACTTACCCAAGATGATGTAATAAGAAAGATACGTTACGTTGGTACTCGGTTGAGTAAGGTCCCGGTACCCATCGTGGCCCATTGGTTTGGGTCGTGACAAAAGTGGTATCAGAGCAATTTTGTCCTAGGGTGTCTATAAGTCGTGTCTAGTAGAGTCTTGTTTATTGGTGTCTTGTGCACCACACTTATAAGCAGGAGGCTATAAAACATTTAGGATTGTCACTCTTCCTTCTTACTCTAGATCGTGTGGTTGAGCTAAGTTGTAAGAACTCAATTTCCTAAACTCTATGTTATTCATAAGACGACGATGCCTACATCCAGAAAGACGGTTGGTAAAAGTTATAGCTATGGAAGAGTTGAGTCACAGGAACTCGATTTATGGAACATGTTTATGATGGATAAATAAGAGGGGTATTCAGCAAATCATGTGTGTACTAAGATGTGTAAGCTTGTTGATAAGGATCCCTAAGGCAAGATTGTCTATCCATTCTTACGGTAAACAGGAATAAGAGAATCGGAATGTAGACACAAGTTTCAGCAAGTAAAAGAAGCAAGGTGAAGAAGGATACGAGCTACCCAGTTAATGAAGATTAACAGTATTTACAATTCAAGTAGAAATATATAAGCATTTTAAGTTACCTTCAATTGCAATAGAGGTATGTACAATTTGCCACACCCATCTCAGTTATGCTCCATGGGAGCCAACACATATAGTTTGAGAGAAGGACGGGATATCAGGATCCAGCTGGGGGTAAAGTAACCCAATATTTCGAGACCGAACATGACCGACTTTGAGTAAGGCATAATAACGGAATAGCGAGATATTAGCAACCGACCGAAGATCTCGGCGGAAATTCCGAAACAGATCGAATCAAGCAGTTATTGATGCCAATCATGGGATTTGTTTTCGTTATTAAAATTGTACCTTATTTAGGATTCCTCTATTATATAAAGAGGGACCCCATTCATTTGTAAGGGGATTGATTCACTGATAAACATATACACATACATTGCTTTCTCTATTTCACTTACTATCTATTACTGCTCATCAATATTTATTATCTGTTCTTTACTGTTCTTGTTACCCAACCTCGAGACCATCTCGAATCGAGGTCAAACGTACTGCTAGAACACTAGTTTGATTTATTTTTCTATTCAGATTATCTATTCAATTCCTTGTTTATCAATTGGTATTGGATTAAATCACGCATGCTTAAAACCACTAAATAAGTTTGCTTGTTACTCGAATTTTAGGGTAAACAGTTTGGCGCCCACCGTGGCGCTAAGGATAATAGTGATTTTTCAGTACTGATTCTGGTGAAACACACTATTTTACGCTTGATCTTGTCAAGTATCTTTGCTTTCAGGTTAAAACATGTCAAACTCACAAAACGCATCCACACACAGTGACAATGGCCTCGGATTCCATAGTGAAAACGAAAATGTGATTGCTCCGGAATCGAAGTGCCATAGGCTAATCACGGGGAAGCAGTGGCTACCAACCCCGTCAATGTCAGTTCGCATGTTGCTCTAAATGCAGACCTAGGCGCAGATCTCGATAGGAGCGTACGCAGAGAAGGCTGATCTAGTGGCTTAGGAACACATGGCAGAGGAGACGAGGGAGTCAGTCTCCAAGTAATATTCGAGATGCTTCAGGATCAGCAAGCCACTATTGCTCAGTTACAAAATCAACATAGAGCTCCGAATAGGGTCGAGCTAGAAATTACTCGCCATACCGAGCCAGTACCAGAGAGGAAAAATGGTAACGAATCAGAGACTGATCCTGCGATAATTAAAATGCTCGAGGAGCTCATCAAAAGAATTGAATCAGGGGAGAAGAGAATTTAAGCCAACGATAAAAAAGTGGAGACATACAACTCTCGAGTTAAACAGATAACAGGGGCACCGCCAATCTTGAAAGGGATGGATTCAAAGAAGTTTGTACAAAAGCCTTTTCCTCCAAGTGCGTCTCCGAAGCCTATTCCAAAGAAGTTTTGTTTGCCAGACATACCCAAATATAATGGTACCACCAATCCCAACGAGCATATTACTTCATATACATGCGCTATCAAGGGTAACGATTTAAAGGGATGATGAAATCGAATCTGTGCTGTTAAAAAAATTTGGAGAGACCCTTTCGAAGGGAGCAATGATTTGGTATCACAACCTGCCACAAAATTCCATCGACTCATTTGCCATGTTAGCAGATTCTTTCATAAAGGCACACGTCGGGGCCATCAAGGTCGCAATGAGAAAATCAGACATTTTCAAGGTAAGACAAAGGGATAATGAAATGTTGAGGGAGTTCGTGTCCCAATTTCAAATGGAACGCATGGAGTTGCCACCGGTCACATATGATTGGGCCGTTCAAGCTTTCACCCTAGAGTTGAACGAGTGGAGTTAGATAGAATCACGTCAGTTGAAACAAAATTTGATCTAATATCCAGTTGTAACTTGGGCAGATGTGCACAATCGATACCAATCGAAGATCAGGGTTGAGGACGATCAATTGGGAGCCCCTTCCGCTTCAACACATCCAAACAGGTAGGCAGTTAAAAACCAGAGGGAGGTCAACAGAGAGCCAAGGTCGAACAGAGACCGATATCAAACATATACCGTAGATTGAAGGAACGATAAGGATAATGGTTCAAGACGCAAATCTGCCCGGAACGATCGGAGAAGTGATCGAGGATAGATTTCTCGGGGATTATGAGCAAGAGTGGTTTTGACAAGTACGTCAATCCCACAGAAGCACCTCGGTTATCGGAATATAACTTTAGCATTGATGCATAAGGCATTGTATCGGCAGTCGGAAGGATCAAAGATACTAGATGGCCCAGACCCATACAAACTAATCCTTCTCAAAGAAACCCAAATTTTAAATGCAAGTATCATGGCACGCATGGTCACAAAACCGAGGATTGTAGGCAATTAAGGGAGGACATAGCCCATCTATTAAATTAAGGACACCTTTGAGAGTTCCTCAGCAATCGAGCCAAGAATCATTTCAGAGAAAGAGACGCCAATAGGAAAAATGAACAAGAGGAACCCCAACATGTCATTCATGTGATTGTCGGTGGGGTCGACATTCCACAGGGACCCATATTCAAACGCATTCGATTGAGTAATGATTTCATGTTGGTACTCAGTTGAGTAAGGTACCGGGTGCTCGTCGCGGCCCATCGGTTTGGGTCATGACAAAAGTGGTATCAGAGCAGCTCTGTCCTAGGGAGTCTACAAGCCGTGTCTAGTAGAGTCTTGTTTATGGGTGTGTTGTGCACTACACTTATAAGCAGGAGGCTACAGGGCATTTAGGACTGTCACTCTTTCTTCTCACTCTAGATCGTATGGTAGAGCTCAGTTGTAAAAACTCAGTTTCCTAAACTCTATCTTATTCATAATACGACAATGCCGACATCTAGAAAGACGGTTGGTGAGAGATATAGTTGTGGAAGAGTTGATTCAGAGGAACTCAATTTTTGCATCATGATTATGATGGATAAATATGAGGTATTCAGCAGATCATGTGTGTACTAAGATGTGTAAACTTCTTGATAAGGATCCCTAAGGCAAGAATGTCTATCCACTTTTACGGTAAAAAGGAATAAGAGAATTGGAAGGTAGACACAAGTTTCAACAAGTAAAAGAAGCAAGATGAAAAAGGGTATGAGCTACCCCGCTAATAAAGGTTATCATAGAGGAATATAAGCCTTTTGAGTTACCTTCAACAATAACAGAGTTATGCACAATTGGCCACACCCATCTCATTTATGCCCTATGGGGGCTAACATAAGTAGTATAAGAGAAGGCAAGATATTAGGATCTAGGGGTTAGGGTAACACAAAATGGTGGATGGATTTTTTGCGTTAGTTGACATTTCCGAAGGATATTGCAAATGTGCTAATAGATCTCCTTGTAAGACACCCAGATGGTGCATTCTAAAACAGTACAACTAGATATGAGTACTACAAAGATCGGCACTAGAAGCCTTGAAGGGAGAAATATTACCTTAGTATGTCTCTCATCCCTAGTAGAGAAAGAATGTTAGGTAACCGATGGGCCGATAGGTACAGCAAGGGGAGCTAAAAGCAAAAGAATGTCTTGTTCGAGTTTTCAGAATAAAGTGATAGACATAAATGTTAGCGGGATATAAGAAGAGAGTTAATGAAGCATTATGAGTAAGATGTGATACATAGATGACAACGGTATATCAAACAGATGACAGTATTACAGAGTCTATAGGTAAAGAAAAAGACAAGAGGTGACATACCTTGAGACAACAAAGGAGTATAGGCCAAAAAGTCATATACTCATTTCGAGAAATAAGTTAGTGACTCCAACGCGACTACCGGAAGGAAAAGTTAGACCCCAGAGTAATAAGAAATCAGCAGGGACTGATGAACAAGATAAACTAAACATGAACTATGGACTGAGTAATAGTCGGCATCATGAGAATTTCAGAGATTGTGTCCTGTCGACAATTGAATGGACGACAGAAGAATACCCTTTAAAGGTCATTTAGGAAGACATTTCCCTAAAGCAAGCAAGGTGAGCAAAGTTAAGCTTAAGGGACTGTATGTGCCAGTATCACTAAGTGTCACCCTCACGAGTTTCGTTACCCTTGGTACAGAAGGATTACTGTGAGGCGAGTAAGGATCATTGATGATGTGGAAAGACACCAAAGATGAAGAGGTAAAACATCTATATGTATATCATCGTAGCACTAAATCTTAAATACTCCCATAAAGGGGGGAATATGGAGTGGTGTGGCATTAAGTCAGAATTAAGTGGTTCTAGTAATTATGGAATAGTAAAGGAAGAATGCGATAAAAATTTGAGAAAGGGATGAGATTGTACTTATTTAAATCCTACAGATATACTACGATTCCAGAATATTATGCAAACACGACATCAAGGAAAGGAAGTAAGGGTTCATGTCCAAGATGTTATTGATAGATAAGGAGCTAGTGCGAGATGTAAGTTAAGACAAAGGAAATGACCCAAGAAAGATTATGCGGAATATTGATATGAGAATGGTCCAACAAGTAGTTGGTAGTTGATTCAGGAAGAGCCTAGTTATGGCTAGACAGGAGGCTCAGACGAATCAGCAGATCGTGCAAGATAGGAGTTGGGGAAGTTAAGGGTACCGTATGAGCGTTATGAAAATAAAAGAAAGCCCCACTGGGAAGACAGTCAAAACATCAGTTCAGAAGCAAGCATATGAGCTCATGCGTGTGGAGGTAAGTAACTAATGATAATTATAGGTGAGTACGAACATCAAATATTCCGTCGAATATGCGATGTAATAAGCTCACAACTTTACAAGAATCAGAGGATCCTCCCTAAGTACTACAATGAAAGACTAGCTGAGAAAATGAGGAAGAAGGCTTCAACCTAAACATAGTAACTTGAAGAATAAATTGTCATGTAACAACAGTCTCACAACAACATTGTATGCACCCCATAAGAAAGTGGCACCTATCATGGCCAATATGTGTGGGCACTAAGATAAGCCAAGTATTCATGCAACAAGTTGCAGAATGACCAGGAAAAGAAATTGCTTGCATTTAAAGAAAGTTGAGAAGGAACGAAAGTAATTATTCGATCAATGATCCAGAGATAATTACATTATGCATGCACTTAAAATTTTGGATTATTATCCATACAGCATAAATATTGACATTCATACAGCCGTAGAAGACTCTGGTATAAGTTAAAAGAAATAATTGAGCCTAGGGCATAGACAAAGGATTGAATTTTTAGAAGATTGTATTATGGATATTCCATAGCGCCCATGAAAGGCTAAAGTAATAACTAATTCCAAGAGCCGCAGATCGAAAAATAGCTTAAGCTTGCATGAAGGCTGATCAGAAGGAAGAGGAAACTAAAGAGTTTAATCAACTAAGTAAATCAGGAGTCTGATTATTGGACCCAGAAAATTATAGAAATCAAGATTGAGGACATTGCAGGATCACTCTTAATATCACAGGTAAAAGAGAGGTAGTATAACAACCATATTCTATAACGGATCTACGATAAAGCCAGTTAGAAGAGTACTAGCCTTATAACAAGTCAATATAAAGCTCCCACCGGATTGTGTATGCACTAGTGGTGCAGGTATTATAATAGAGCTTCAAGTTATGGATGTAAATTATACCTATGTGGAAGGGAGGTCATGAAGGGGATAGAAGATATGATGCGAGATTTTAAGGCAAAGGTAAACAACGTTCGAAATACTCAAACACAGAAGGTTGTGAACAGTTCATAATTCGGATAGAAGGCTTGAAGCGTGGGGATTCAGTATCCAGGAATGGTAGTGCGTCGTCAGTGGCATATCTTCTAACCTATGGTTTCTAGGTATCGAGAAGTCTAATTAAGAGAGTAAAGAGGAGTTAGAGACAATGTGATGTCTCGCTTGATGTTCTAAAATAACACAGGGAAAATCTATGGTGCAAGCAAGTTGAAGGAAGGTTGCAAGCTAAAGTATGGTAGAGCGACGAGGTTTTAGGAAGACATGAGTAAGGATAAGAAAGGGCGAGTGAGAAGGTGACGAGAATTGATAAGTACCTGGGTTTAAGCCCATGAAAACAAGAAGAGATGATTATTTCTCTTAGCTATACAAAGCTCAGTATAGCCTGAATGAACTCAAATGAGTATAAGACTAATGGCATTTTGAAGAGATGGAATGTTGCCCTGGTAGTAGAATAATGGTGTAATTGTGGTAGATAAAGGATGGTGTTTGGGCCTTCGATTGAGTTATGATTTGAAGAAAAAAATGGGGGTTTCATGAATTGTACAAGATTACAATACCCACGTAAGGTGAATCACATTGGGATGTTATGAAATATGGTTATGGAAGTATAGTATCGCCCCTAGGTGGATCAGTCTAATTACTCCAGATGTCCCCGATGAGATGTGAGCCCTAGCGGCAGTATTACATAGAAGGTCAAGTTATCAGTGGTAGATTATATATTAATATGGATGGATAAAAGTTATAAAGTATAAAATGAGATTAGGCTATCATTCTCAAGATGAATAAGTAATGAGGAAGCATTAAAGAACTTAGATTTATACATATAGGATAAGCAACGAGAGTAAGCTGGAGTTTGGTAGCAGACCTCGGTAACGATAAATTGAAGTAAGAGTTATGGTATAGTATGACCTACCTAGATGCAGTAAAATCATGCAGTTGGATAGCCAAGTCTATAAAATAAGATAAAGCAATATTTGTAAGTTCGACAAAGTACCGAGCAAAGAACTTCAGTACACCTATAGATGCCCAGAGGGATATCTTGTGAAGTTCTGTATATGTTCCCAAAAGTGAGGCCTAGAGATAGTTTAAAAGCTGAAGAGAAGAGTCGCATAGGCACACATACAAGGAAACAGTACCACAAGTCGTGGTGTGAGAAAGAGGCCTAAAGGGGGAATGCCTTGGCCTTTGGATTTATTCACACAACAATTGCCTGGATGGCAAGGAGAGTACTAAAGTATTCGGAAGACATAGGTTATGAGAATGATAAATGCATCAGTCAAGATTCGAGGAAGAATGCTCCAAAGGGAGGAATGATGTAACACCCTACGTTTTCGTATGTGGAAGTGCGCCATAAGTAAATTGATGAAAGCTCGGAAATGAGATGTTACGTCTCGCATTTTTGTACGCTAAAGTTTCATCGTAAGTTAATCGACGTAAGTTGGGGAATGAGATTATTTTGAGATTATAAGCATTATGCTATTTCAAACAAGTGATGAGTAAATTCATGAAGGTGAGAGGGTAAGCAAATCAAAGAAAATGAATTTTGTCGAAGTTTGTCATTTTGAGATAAAATACGGTTCAAGATACAATGCCCCTATATTTATGGACTAGTACCATACAAAGTACCACATGACCATGATAGTAAGGTGTATAAGGTGTGATAAAAATAAGTAGTATTTTAAATAATTTGAGATAATTCTTAATTATGTAGATATTTGGTTAATTATTGATTTGAGTTGGAAGTAAACAAATTAATTAAAAGTTTGAGGATAATTATCTTGGATAAGTATTAGGGGGCAAGTCAAGTGAGATTATGGAATGTGGAAGCCGAAGAGATCATGAATTATGACTAATAAATCACATAATAAGGTGACAAAAATTGGAGGATGTTTGGTGGCCAAGTCTTACAAAGTGGCGCCACACCACCAAAGACTTAAGATCTCTTTAATTAACAAAAATAAGAGATGTTTACACCTACTAAGCATGCTAACAGATGAAGCTCCCAAAACCAACAATTTAAGACATCCCTTCTTCATTAAGGAAGATGTATAAGCTTGCTAAGCTTATGGATGGAATTCACAAAGCCATAGCCTCAACGTGATGGCTTCAGTAAGTATCTTACAAGGTTGTGATCAAATTCACAAAGTGATCATACGGAATTGCTACAAAAATTCATACGAGATTTCATAGGGTAATAGCAAGGGGATTTTGCGATTCTAAGGAAGTACGGTACAATCTTTATCAAAAATATCATATGGATTTTTCCCTACTCCGATCTTGCCGTCACGAGTTTTGACGCAATTGTCGTGTGTTAGAAGGATTGTTCGGAGAACCAGCTCAGGTATGTTAAGGCTATCCCTTCTTTCTTTTGGCATGATCCAAATAATACAAATGAAACGAGCAAAATACGCAACTTTTATAAATGACTCTATTCATAGAAATACTAGGGAGTGTCAATATTCTTGATTCCCCATGTGAATTATTAATATATCTTCTGTTCATGGGTCTTAGAAAAATATATATTTGATAAAGTTTATCCGACATGCATATTATTTTTATGACATTCCAAGAAATCTTATTAACGTATTTCTTATGCATTTCATTCATTTATACATGTACATTGACCCATGACTAGATGGAATTATATATGCATATATTATATGTATATAGGATATGGGAAAAGGTTACGGCGTTATATACGCACCACCACCTGATCAGCTGGTATACGTTGATGATTTGCCCATAGTGGCCGAAATGATATGATGGGATGCCCTCGGAGACTTGATGATGTTATGAATGCATATACCTAAGCATGGTATGATATTTATACGCATATGCATGACATTGTAAATATTAATGATTCACAGAGCTCTTCAGACATACATGTCGAGTCTTTTACTCCATGTTTTTGATGTCCATTGTTTACTGATTTTCATTCCTTACATACTCGGTACATTATTTGTACTGACGTCCCTTTGCCGGGGGACGCTACATTTCATGCCCGCAGGTCCCGATAGACAGGTCGAGAGTCTTCTAAGTAGGCTATTAGCTCCGCGGAAGGTGTTAGTGCGCTCCATTTGCTCCGGAGTTGCTTGTTTGGTCAGTATGATTTAGACGTGTATTATTTGGTATCGCGGGGCTCAGTCCCGACCTTTATGATAATTATGTATTCTTAGAGGCTTGTAGACAGATGTCATGTATGTAAAAGATTGTATGGCCTTGTCGGCCTATGTTGAGTGTACGAGTGGTTAGTTTAGTCTTATAGGCCCGTATGTCTTATGTATACGTTGGTATTGTAAGTTGTATTCTGCTTATCTCACCGGCAGCCTCTTCGACTCAGTTATCGATGATAGTATGATATGAAAAGATACATTATGTTGGTACTCGGTTGAGTAAGGTACCGGGTGCCCGTCGCGGCCCATCGGTTTGGGCCGTGACAGAAATACATGCGATGAGATAAGGTGGGCTTGAAATGCGTGGCTAGTAGGGGAACTACTAGAATCCATGCGGTGTGATAAGGTGGCTTAAAATGCGGGATGCTATTTCGGGAAAAATGATTTTCAAAACTAAATATAAAGGCTCTCGCGGTGATATAAGGAAAGTTGTGATTCATTTTACTATTTGAGACTACGTGTTGGTACCTCGGGAGGGCTCTTGTTGTCATTTCCCCTTTTCCAGTGCACTTGTCTTTGATAGTTGTTTTCCTTAGCATACTTTTTAATCATTTTCCTCAGTGTTGCACTATTTGCTCAGTTCTATGTAGCTAATCTTGTTGTGCTGGTCGCTGCTTCAAACTTCATTGCTGCTTTTGTTATACTATACATTTCGAGATGATCGTTTATTATGTGCCATTCATTGACTCTACTTTTATTTGTTGATTGGAATTATGGTAGAACACTTGCACAAGCATACACGTAGTTAAATCACCCATATCGGTTTTAAAAGGTGAATCCTGATGACATTAACCATTATACGTACTCTTGTCTTCTTGCCTTCTATGTGAGGATTGTTCTATGGGCACGTGAGTCATCCGTGCGGTTATGAGTTGTAATATGGGCACAAGATGCCAAGTGATTAGGGTTCATGAATTGGGACCTGTGAATTGTGATTATGAGGTTCGGTACCTCGTGGAAATGCTTGAACAGATCTGGTATGAAAGCGATTGTTCGTATTGAGTTGTTGCTGGTTTTCCCTTTATTTGATTTTCCCCGGACTTAAACTGTGATCAGTTACTCTACAGCATTATTACCTGACTGCTTCCTGTTGAATATTGTTGTTACTAGTGTATTATTACAAGTATTGTTTTGTATTCCTTATCATGCTTAGATTTATATTAATATTGTTTTTCTGTTAGTTCATCTACACACTTGTTCAGGTTGTTTAGTCCGGTAGGTGTCTTGACTGTCCCTCGTCACTACTCTACCGAGGTTAGTCTCGATACATACTGGGTACCACTGTGGTATACTCATACTACGCTTCTGCATATTTTTGTGCAGATCTAGGTGCCACGGTTGTTGTTGATTATTAGCTGGCTGGTCAAACTGTGGAGACTCGATGTAAACCTGCTATCATGTTCGTAGGCCTCGAAGTCACCTTTGTATACTTTTATTGTTCTATTTAATTCCATTCTAAACAATTGCATTTAGGGATTTTCTAGCAAACTCAGTAGAGCTTATGACTTGTACTACCGGTTTTGGGAATTATAATTGTGTATAAGATTTTTATCTCGTATTTATCATTCAATGGTTGAATTCTTCAATGTATTTAGTAAGTGTTAGTCTTACCTAGTCTTAGAGACTAGGTGTCGTCACGATATCCTAAGTAGGGAAATTGGGGTCGTGACAAGTTGGTGTCAGAGCTCTAGGTTCATAGGTGCTACGAGTCATAAGCGAGTTTAGTAGAGTCTTATGGATCAGTACAGAGACGTCTGTGCTTATCTTCGAGAGGCTACATAACTATTAAGGCAGTTTCATTTCCTTCATTCCTGTCATGCGAGTTTATTGATCTCGGAGTTTGAACCTTTGTCATTATATTCCCTCATAAATGGTGAGGACACGAGCTATAGTTACCGATAACGCTTCCCCCAGAGCCAGTGTTGCTATGGGTCGGGGCAAAGGAAGAGGCAGAGACCGAGGAGGAGCGCGTGCTACAGTTAGAGTACCTGTCGGAGCAGCCGTTGAGGAGCCGTTAGCAGCTCCTGTTGGGGGACAAGTACCGGTGGCGCCTCTTGTTAACCCTGGACTTCAGGAGACCTTAGCATAGTGGCACATTGGCTCAGGCGGGGTTGATTCCAGTTGCACCAATTACTTCACAGATCGGGGGAGGAGCTCAGACTCCCGCCGCCCGTACTCGGGAGCAGCGAGTCCACATTGGTAAGGTTTCAGGTGTCATGCCGACACAACTTGTTATCCAGTGCAACACGTGATTAGGGCAGCTGCATCTAAGGAAGAACGGCTTAGACTTACGAGGTTCAAGAAGTATTACCCTCCTACTTTTAGTGGTTTGGCTTCAGAGGATGCACATGGATTCCTAAGGGAGTGCTACTGTATTCTCCGCACTATGAGTATTGTGGAGATTAGTGGGGTTGCTTTTACTATGGTCCAACTTAAGAGAGCAGCATATCAGTGGTGGTGAGCGTATGAGATGGGTAGTCTGGCCAATGCAGCTTCAATTTCATGGGTTCAGTTTTCAGGGCACTCCCCAGACCCTTCGGGATGTATGGAACATAGAGTTTGAGCAGCTGCGCCAGGGCATTATGTCGGTGTCAGAGTATGCCATTAGATTCAGTTATTTGTCCAGACATGCACCTGTTTGGGTTTCTACAGTCAGAGAGCGAGTGTACAGGTTCATTGAGGGGTTCATTCATGATATCCGGTTCAGCATGGCTCAAGAGTTGGAGTCGGATGTTCCATTTTAGCAGGTGGTAGAGATTTCTCACCGATTAGAGGGCATGTAGGACCAGGAGGGAGAAGTCATGCAGGGTCAGGAGATAGAGGACAGGGAGGCTGAGAGACCTCGTAGACCGAAAAGACCCATTGGTTCCTATTTTGGAGGCAGGGTACGGTACGGTAGAGGTTTTGTGGGTTAGCCAGTTCAGTTTGCACTTTAGGCTTCGCATGGTATTTCAGGTACCCATGGGTCTCAGGGTACCCATACCGAACAGCTTTCATAGCCATGTAAGCGGAGAGGTTGCTTGAGTGTGGAGATACCAGCCACAGGGTGGGAGATTGTCCTAGACTCCAGACAGATATGTCACAGCAGGGTATTCATGCTATAAGTTATGCTCCAATTGATGATGTCCTTGCATCGCCATCTTAGGGTGCAGGTTAGGCGAGTAGAGGGTTCCCAAGAGGGGGAGGCCCGGCCCGTTAATGTGCTTTCTACAGTAGGTTGAGGCCGTTGCACCAGATAGTGTCATTATAGGTATAGTTTCGATTGTTATAGAGGAACATAATTCTTATTTTGACTTGGTTCTGCTTATCGAGGTGAGTCCTCTTACCTTGCTTCATATATGGGTGAGTGTTGTGATTTGATACTTTGTTTATGTGTTTACCCCTGTTGGGAGATTCTATAGTGGTAGCCCGTGTCTATCGTGTTGTTTTAATTAATTACGGACAACTATGAGACTAGAAGTGACTTTCTGTTACTCATTTCGGTAGTTTTGATATGATTTCTGGGTATAGGTTACGACATGTGATTTAGATACTTTACCGGTGTGGGAGATTAGTATGTGTTGTGATTTTGTTAGTGGAAGGTTTTGGTTGGTATGATGTGTATTCTACTTTTGATTCAGAGTTGAGGGTGAGACCCTCGTGGTTTCATGTGATTCGATGTGTTTGAACCGGGCTGCGTGCCGCAACGGAGTTATATCAGGATGAGATCCTTGCGACCAGTTCTTACGTTTTGATTCTCCCTTGTGAAATTGATTTGTAGTATGATACTGATAGAGAGTGGTGCCTGACGGGCTTGTTCGATAGTTCTCTTATGTGTTTCTCCTTGCATATTTAGTCATATTCGCGTTGTGCTTGTTGGGTTTTAGCTTACGAGGTGTGTACCTAGGTGGCGTTAGATGTTACTTGTTGATTCGGGTGTATAGATATGAGGTCTTCATGTTTTTTGCATCGTTGTCAGTGTTGAGAAGGTTTTGAACAGGGTTTTAGTGGATATGAGGTTAATTGCCAGTATTGGATTTGATTGTGGGTAGCTATTATGATCAAAGATATGGTCATGGGAATATGTGTGATGTGTTACGTCGTGTGGTTGTACCTTGTGTGTGTAGGCATAAGTTGTTGCAGCTGGTTGAGGTTGGTATTGTGTGTTGATGTAGGAATCGTGTCTCTTGGGAATGATTAGATGGTGAGAAATTTGATTCTAAGGTTTACCAGTGTGGGTGGAAGGGATAATGTTCAGTTGGGATGGTGTTGTCGGGCCTATATGGATTGGGGTGACATGGGATAACCCGTGGGTGTATGTATGGTAGTTCACTCAGTGATTTGATGACCTCGGAATGGTTCTTGACATGTCCGAGGACGAATATTTGTTTAAGAGGGGGAGGATGTAATGACACGACCGGTCGTTTTGAGAATTAGCGTCATGTTCGGTGGTTAAGGTCTCGTTCAGCTTCTTATTATGTGTTATGACTTGCGTGTGTGGCCGAGTTTAGTTTTCGAATGATTCGGGGTCAATTTTGAAGAAGGATACTTATTTTACAAGCTTAAGCGGTAAGAGTTGACCGGAGTTTTGAGTTTTGTGTAGACGACTCCGAAATAGAATTTTGATGATTCCAATAGCTTTGTATGGTGATTTAAGTCTTAGGAGCGTGTCCGGATGTTGATTTGGAGGTCCGTAGGTTATTTCGGCGTTAATTGGCAAAAATTGGAAAGTTGGAAGATTTTTGGAAAGTTTGATCGGGAGTGGACTTTTTGATATCGGGGTCGGATTCCGATTCCAGAAGTTGGAGTAGGTCTGTAATGTCATTTATGACTTGTATGTAAAATTTGGTGTCAATCGAAGTTGTTTTGGTATGAATCGGCGTTGGTTTCGGAATTTGGAAGTTCATAAGGTCTTAGGCTTGAATCGATGCGCGATCCTTGATTCTAGTATTGTTTTATGTGATTTAACGCTTCGAGCGTGTTTGTATGATATTTTAGGACTTGTTGGTATGTTTGGTTGGGGTCCCAGGGGCCTCGTGTGTGATTCAGACCATATTCGGCGCATTTCGGAACTTTGAACAATTTCTGAAGTTGCTGGTTTTTCTCAGTTCTGGTGTCCTTCTACGCGTTCGCAATGATGCTCCTGCGTTCGCGTAGAGTCTTCGGAGAATTTCTGGAAGTTTACCCTTTGCGTTCGCAAAGATGGCCACGTGTTCGCGAAGGGGCAGGACTTGGTGCTCTCCGATCATGTATTGGATTTCGTATTCGCGTAGAGGAGGCATGGCTGGTTGTTCACGCGCATATTGTTCATCGCGAACGCGTGATGTAGTCCGCAATCACGTAGGTCTGAAGGTCAGTACATCGTGCTCGCATGATGTTTCCCGCGTTCGCGTAGGGTTAAATTGTGGGTAGTATAATTTGTGCTTTGCAATCGCGAATCAATTTCCGCGATCGCGATTAAGGACATCTGGGCAGACTTAAATATTTTAAAAATGAGGGTTTGAGTTTATTTCACAAATTTGATTTTGGGAGCTCGGTTGGAGGCGATTCTTGAAGAGATTTTCAAGGGAGTGATTGGGGTAAGTGATTCTTACTTAATTTTGGTTAAATTCTATATTTATATATTTGATTTCATCATTTAATTAATGATTTGGGTTGAAAAGTTGGGGAAAAAAGGAGGAAAGTTCTTAGGTCAAATTTTGGTGATTTGAGCTAGATTTTGGTGTCGGATTTTTGTAATTCTTGTATAGTTGGACTCGATATCGAATAGGTGTTCGGTTTTTGTAATTTTGGTCGGGTTCCGAGACGGGGGCATGAGTTGACTTTTTGGAGCGATTTTTCAATTCTTAGCTAAGATCATTATTTCATTATTTAAATTAGTTTTTTATAGTTATATTTATAGTATGAAATTATTTTTGCTAGATTTGAGTCATTCGGAGTTGGAAAATCGAGGGAAAGGCCTTCTAATTGATTGATTTAGTATGGTTTGAGGTAAATATCTTGCCTAACTTTATGTGGGGGAACTACCCCTTAGGATTTGAGTCATTTGTGCTAATTGTGTCATATGAAAGCTGTGTACGCGAGGTGACGAGTACGTGCTCGGGCTTACTTGTGGAAATTTGACTGTTTAGGGCTCTTAGGTTCTTCTGTTCATTAGATATGAAGTTGTTTGTCATGTTAAATTTTCTGTTTACTAAATTCACCCTTACGAGCGTTAATTGGAATAAATTTCTTCATGATCTACCCTTATTGCCGATTAAACTCTTATGTGCCTTAACTGAAGTTGTTGCCTTTTTTATCATCATGCTATCTTACCGTAATTGCTTAACCTTAATTGAAATCATTATTATCTCTTCTGTAATTGCTTAACCTTAATTAAAATCATTATTATCTTTTCCGTAATTGCTTAGCCTTAATGGAAGTTTGTTACCCTTTTCATTGTTGACATATTCTTATTTAGGGTCATTGATTCATGCTATCTCTGTTGTTATCGAATTGTACTTTCGTGGAATCATTGTTACACATTACCTCTCCCTTGTTGAACTATTCTTGTTGATACTATTACTTCCCTGTTGTGTCTTTCTCTGTGAGTTCGTTCTTCCGTTTTCTTTCTGTTCTGAAGTTCTTGTGTTGATTTACTTGCCGTATTCTTGTGTTATTGGTGTTGATGTTGTATTCAGTGTTGTTGTGCCGGGGGCTATACATGGTTGTGATATTGAAACTATTTTGAGAAAATATTTTGGCATGTGGGCACATATTGTGAAAGTCATTTATTTGAGTTGTTATGTTTTTGGCATACATGTTTTCTTGAGAAAATTGTTATGTGTTTGCACGAGGTTTCTGTCGTGCGATTATTATTGTGTTGCATGAGGTTTTTGCCGTGTGGTTGTTATTATGTTGCACGGGGTTTCTATCATGTGGTTGTTATTATTGGTATGCATGCTATGGTATATGGTCTAGGTGTTGAAACACATGCGGTAAGATAAGGTGGGCTTGAAACGTGTGGCTAGTAGGGGAACTACTAGAAGCCATGTAGTGTGATAAGGTCGGCTAAAACGCGGGATGCTATTTCGAGAAAAATGATTTTCAAAACATAATATAAAGTCTCCCGCGGTGATATAAGAAAAGTTGTGATTTATTTTGCGATTTGAGTCTATGAGGCGATACCTCGGGAGGGCTCTTGTTGTCATTTCCCCTTTTCTGTGCACTTGTCTTTGATTGTTGTTTTCCTTAGCATACTATTAAGTTTTTCCTCAGTGTTGCACTATTTGCTCAGTTCTATGTAGCTAATCTTATTGTGTTGGTCGTTGCTTCAAACTTCATTGTTGTATTTGTTAAACTGTACATTTCATAGTGATCGTTTCATATGTGCCATTCATTGACTCTACTCTTATTTGTTGGCTAGAATTATGGTAGAACACTTGCACAAGCATACACGTAGTTAAATCACCCATATCAGTTTTAAAAGGTGAATCCTGATGACATTAACCATTATACATACTCTTGTCTTTTTGCCTTCTATGTGAGGATTGTTCTATTGGCACGTGAGTCGTCCGTGCGGTTATGAGTTGTAATGTGGGCACAAGATGCCAAGTGATTAGGGTTCATGAATTGGGACCCGTGAGCTGTGATTAGGAGATTCGGTACCTCGTTGAAATGCTTGAACAGATATGGTGTGAAAACGGTTGTTCTTATTGAGTTGTTGCTGGTTTTCCCTTTATTTAGTTTTCCCCCGGACTCAGACTGTGATCTGTTACTCTATAACATTATTATCTGTCTCCTTCCTGTTGAATATTGTTGTTACTAGTGTATCATTGCAAGTATTGTTTTGTATTCCTTGTCATGCTTAGTTTTATATTAATATTGTTTCTCTATTAGTTCATCTACACACTTGTTCAGGTTGTTTAGTCCGGTAGGTGTCTTGACTGTCCCTCGTCACTACTCCACCGAGGTTAGTCTTGATACTTACTAGGTACCGCTGTGGTGTACTCATACTACGCTTCTGTACATTTTTGTGCAGATCCAGGTGTCACGACCCAAACCGATGGGCTGCGACGGGTGCCCGAGTTCTACCTGTCGAACACCCTTAAGCATGCAACTAAGATATAAACATGAATAACATCTGCTGGATTCGAGAATAACATGCGTGAGGAAAACATGTCAAAAAGACATAAATACATATACGTGCGGAATACGTAGGGCGAGCCGACAAGGCTGCTATGGACAACTATACATCCAAAACTGGAAGCCGACAAGGCCACATACTATCCAACTATACATAACTGTCTACAGACCTCTAACAGAATATATAACTGTACAACGATATGACTGGGCTCCGTCATACCCATATATGTATACAAACATATCGTACCAAAATATAAAGCAGCTCTAGATCAAATGGAACACACCAACTCTCGCTGATCAAGGATCCTAAGAAGGGGGACTGTCAGCTTGTCTACCTGCACCTGCGGGCATGAAACGCAGGCCCCGGGAAATAGGGAATCGGTACGAATAATGTACTGGGTATGTAAGGCATAAAAATCAGTACGTAAAAGACATAGATGAAACATGGAATAAGGAATTCCTCCTGTAAGTCTAAATCACTTTGTAAATCCTGAAATATTTATAATGTCATGTATGTGTGTTTAAATGTCGTGTCATGCATAGGTATAGGTGTACGTAAAATCATCAAGCCTCTGAGGACATCCCATCATATCATCTCAGCCACTGTGGGCAAAATCATCAATATGTACCAGCAGATCAGGTTGTGGTGCGTATATAACGCCGTAACCTTTTCCCATATCCCATATACATATAATATATATAACGCCATCTGGTCATGGGTCAATGTACATGTATAAATAAATAAAATCCATATGAAATACATTAATAGGATTTCTCGAAATGTCATAAAATCAATATGCCTTTCGGATAAACTTTACCAAATACGTATTTTTCTGAGACCCATGAACAGAAGGTATAATAATAATTCTCATGGGGAATCAAGAACGTAGGCATCTCTAATACTTCTATGAATAAAGTCATTTATGAAAATTGTGTGTTCTCGTTTCGTTTGTATCTTATTGATCATGCCAAAAGAAATAAGGAATAGCCTTAACATACCTGAACCGATTCTCTTAGAATTTGCAATTCACGTTTTACAGAATCAACAACTAACAGTCGATTCTCTTCGAATTTGGTATGGAATTATTTTGATTACTTACTCACGATCAGTGCACTCTACTTACACAAGATATTCAATTTGATTTGTAAGACACATATGAATTTACATTGCAAAACTGTGAAGTAACTTGATGGCATGTAGTATCTTGCTAATTGTAGAAAGCCTTAGCTTACATGTTTTGAGAGAAAATGAATATCATTATGCAACCTTGATCAGAAAGCTAAAGGGAATATGAATCACTTTGTATGCTCTAATAATATGATACCTTGTTACATAATATATGAGTTACTTATGGGATTTATTATCCACTTTATGGGCTGCCACGTTGGTGCCCTTAACCTTATCCAAATAGTTCCCTAATTAATTAGGTAATATCTCATTATCCAATAATTAACTAATTACCCATATAATTAAGAATTATCTCAACTTACTTAAAATACTACTCACTTTTAACATACCTTGTACACCTTACTATCATGGTTATGTAGTACATTGTATGGCACTAGTCCATAAATACCAGGTATTATGGCTCGTACCGTATTTTATCCCAAACAACAACCTTCAACGAAACTCATTTTCTTTGATTCGTTAACCCTTTACCCTTCACGACACTTACTTATCGCTTGTTATAAATAGTATAAATGCTTATAACCTCAAGATAATCTCATTCCCGAGTCTACGTCGATTGACTTACGACGAAACTTTTACGTACAAAATGCGGGATATAACATCCTTCCCCCCGTAGAAACATTCGTCCTGGAATGTTTAACTCCCCGGGATATATATAAATTTGTCAGGGTCATCTTTGTAACAGTACTACTGTCAACCCTTTCTGTAGAAAACCCAATAATTCAATGTCACATAAGACCACAAGCACCAATAACGACGATGGCTTCACACGACCTATGGTAATAACTAACACAAGAATCCATATATGTACCTTAAGGCTGTGATGTCTCAGTCAGATCCTTCTCTAGAAGAGGAAATAAGTGAGGATATCTAGACTTCATGCCTTCTTCGGCTTTCCAAGTCATTTCTTCCACATTATTGTTTCTCCAATGTACTTTCACCGAAGCTACGTCTTTAGTCCTTAATCTTCAAACCTGTCTGTCTAGTATAGCAATGGGAGTTTCCTCATATGATAGCTGCTCTCTGACCTGAACATCGTCAACTGGCACGACTCTAGAAGGATCTCCGATACATTTATGAAGCATAGACACAAGAAAGATTGATCTTATATGGTCCAATGTACTGAGGGCTAAGTTTTCCTATCTTTCTGAATCTCATAACGCCTTTCATCGGTGATACCTTTAGGAATACCAAATCGTCAACCTGAAACTCCAAGTCTCGTCGTCGATTATCCGCATAAGACTTCTGACGGCTTTGAGCTGCTAATAGTCTTTCCTATATAAGCTTAATTTTCTCGATTGCCTGTTGTACCAATTTTGGTCCTACTAATGTAGTTTCCCCAACATCGAACCACCCTATAGGCGACCTACACATTTGTCTGTAAATAGCTTCGTATGGAGCCATCTAATTACTGGAATGATAGCTATTATTATACGCGAACTCAATAAGCGGAAGATGATCATCCCAGCTACCCTTGAAAACTATCACACAAGTCCGTAACATATCCTCAAGTGTCTGAATAGTACGCTCAGCCTATCCGTCTGTCTGGGGATGAAATGTTGTACTAAGACTTACCTGAGTCCCCAATCCTTTTTTGAAGGACCTCTAGAAATTATCTATAAACTGAGCTCTTCTATCCGAGATAATAGATATAGGGACACCATGCAGTCGTACTATCTCCTTAAAGTAAAGCCTTGCATAATCCTATACGGAATATGTAGTCCTAACGGGCAGAAAATGGGCTGATTTTGTAAGTCTATCAACCAGCACCCATATAGAATCGAACTTACGTTGGGTACGAGGTAAACCTATGATGAAATCCATATTGATTACCACTTCCAAGTCAGAATCTCTATAGCCTGCAATAATCTACCGGGTTTTTGATGCTCAATCTTGAACTGCTGACAGTTAGGGCACTGAGCAACAAACTCTGCTATATCCTTTTTCATTTCGTCCCACCAATATATTTCCCTGATATCATGATATATCTTTGTTGCTCCTGGATGAATAGAATAACGAGAATAGTGAGTTTCTCCCATAACCTGCCGGCGTAGCCCTGCAACATTAGGGACATATAATCGTCCTCGATATCTGAGGACCCCATCTCCTGTAATTTCAAATGGTGTCTTCTCCTTCATAGGGGCTACATCTCTATAATGAGCTAACACAATATCCTCATACTAGAGTTCCTTCATTTCAGTTATTAAAGAGGATGCTGTCGTGTCCTCAATAGTAATTCTGGTATCACCTGAATCCAATAATTAAACTCCAAGACTAGCTAGCTGATGAATCTCATGGGCTATTCCCCTCTTCTCCGGCTGTAAATATGACAAGCTACCCATTGATCTACGCTAAGGGCGTCGTCTACTACATTCGCCTTCCCCGGGTGGTATAAAATATCAACGTCATAGTCTTTAAGTAGCTCCAACCATCTCCTTTGACATAAATTCAATTCCTTTTGCTTGAAGATATACTGGAGGCTCTTATGATCCGTATAGATATCAACATGAATGCCATACAAGTAGTTCCACCACATCTTTAGTGCATGAATCACCGCGGCCAACTCGAAATCATGGGTCGGGTAATTCTTCTCGTGCTTTCTTAGCTGTGTAGAAGCATAAGCTACAACCTTATCATGCTGCATCAGTACACAACCCAATCCAATGCCCGAAGCATCACAATAGATAACACAACTATCAGTCCCTTTTGGGAGCATTAGAACCGGTGTTGAACTTAATCTGTCCTTCAATGCCTGGAAACTCCGTTCGCATGCATCGGTCCATTGAAACTTTGCTCCCTTCTAAGTCAACTTTGTCAAAGGTGCTGAAAGAGAAGAAATTCCCTCTACAAATCTCCGGTAATAACCTGGCAAACCGAGAGAGCTACGAACCTCCGTCGGTGTTGTAGGTCTAGGCCAAGTCTTTACTACCTCAATCTTTTGTGTATCAACTCGGATACCCTCACCTGAAATAATATGCCCGAGGAAAGCCATAGAGTTCAATCAGAATTCACATTTAGAGAATTTTGCATACAACTTCCCTTTCTATAGAACCTTGAGCACAATACGCAAATGATCTGCATGCTCAGTCTCTGAATGAGAATAAACTAATATATCATCAATAAATACAATCACGAACAAATCTAGAAAGGGTCTGAACACCTGATTCATCAAGTTCATAAATACTGTTGGGGCATTAGTCAAACCGAATGACATAACACGAAACTCAAAGTCCTCGTATCTAGTTCTGAATGTTGTCTTCGGAATATCCTTCTCCTTAACCCTTACCTGATGGTACCCGGACCTCAATTCTATCTTTGAGAAACACTTGGCACCCTGCAACTGATCAAATAAATCATCAGTTCTCGGGAGTGGGTACTTATTATTGATCGTCACCTTATTCAACTATCTATAATCTATGCATATCCGCAAGGAACCATCCTTTTTATCACAAATAACACAGATGCTCCCCACGGTTATGTACTAGGTCTGATAAAGCCTTTTTCAAGCAAGTCCTTTAGTTATTCCTTCAACTCTCTCAGCTCTGCGGGTGCCATTCTATGGGTAGGGATAGATATTGGTTGAGTATCTGGTAATATGTCAATAGAAAACACAATTTCTCGTTCTGGCGGAAGCAAATTGCATAATATGTCCAAACCCTCATGTGTTAATGATTTTCTATTTTGACTTAATTATGTCATACCCCTTAAGGGAAGAAAATTTTGTACGAAATCAATGTGATCAAATTCTTATTTCTCATATGATGAAATCTTATGAACTCAATCTTGTGAATACACCTCCACCCACACACATTTGGGTGAGGCGGCAGGGCCTCTTTATGTAGATATTTAATTGTGAATACACCTCCACCCACACAAATTGGGGTGAGGCGGAAGGGCTGCTTTGTGTAGAGATTGTGATTGTGAATACACCTCCACCCACACACATTGAGGTGAGGTAGTAGGGCCGCTTTATGTAGAGATTATGATTGTGAATACACCTCCACCCGCACATATTGGGGTGAGGCGGCGGGGCCGCTTTGCGTAGAGATTGTGATTGCGAATACACCTCCACCCGCACACATTAGGGTGAGGCGGCAGGGCCGCTTTGTGTAGAGATTGTGATTGAGGTTGTAACACCCCGGAAAATTTCGAAGTACTTAAGTGTAAAGCCCGGTAAAGTTTGCAAAGGAAATAAGCTCGCAAGCTCGTCGCGACTCGGACTTTTTAGGTTGAACAATGCACCGGAAAATAAAGAAAAATATTTGGTGAAAACGTGCATTTATGCGGTCCATTATGCGACCGCAGAGCCACACTGCGGACCGCATAATGGCCGCAGAGTGAGGCACTTGATTGGGTCACTTGGAAGCAACTATGCAGTCGACTATGCGACCGCATAGTGACCGCATACACGTGCAGTTCTTTTGGCTATATTGTAACTAAATATGGGACCGATATGCGGTCCGCATATCGGTAATGTGATCGCATACCTTGTTCCGAAGCTCCATTTTTAGGTTTTTAAAACCCGACCCTATTTCGTTAAATACACTCTTTGGGGCATTTTTGAGTCATAATATGATATTTTAGAGTGAGAAAGAGTGCCCTAGAGTGAAAAAGTGTTCTTCCATAATTTTCTTCAATTCTTGCTCAAGTTTTGGAAGATTAAGAAGGGAAGCTTACTAGGTCTTCATCCTAGAGGTAAGATTCTACACCCTAAACCCTAATTTTGAAATTTTATGAAAATTGGTAACTAGCAAGATAAATTTTTGGGCATGACCGTTGTTTATTTTACATGCATGTGTTATCAAAGGGTGTAGGAAGCTTTTTGAGCTAAAAATGGTAAAGATTGGGTTGTGGGATGATGAAGTCCTTCATAACAAGGACATTGAAACCTTATGCACACCTAGTGTTTGATAAAATGCTCAAGTGAGATAGAACCATGATCATCTTCCTAATTTTGATTCAATTTTTTTATATTTCTAAAATAGATTGAAGTTGCTAAGAATTCCGGAACATTTTGAGTATAAGGAAGCTCAAGTGAGGTATGTTGGCTAAACTCTTCTCTTAGAATTGAATCCCACGATATTCATGTAAATTATGTAAGTCCCGAGTGATTCATTATGAAATTGGCTATTCCGAGTAAGATTGGGTTGAACGATATATGTTCAACAAGCATTACAAATTCTCTATTCATGTTATGCTACCAATTGAGGATGTGTTAAAATATGGGCTGTGCATTAATAATGTTTTGACCTTAAGTCAAGTTCCAATGAAGGCTATTATGCCAAAATTTGTGAAGTATCTCTATGTGCATTAGACTCTAAATTGCTCACATGTGTACTACACACTTTGATTTGAATTGTGTTTGTTGTTGATGATGAGGATGATATTTGAAATTGATAATATGAGCATGAAATACTGAATATGGCCAACGTGCCAAGAATGATCTTATAATTATGGCCACTAGTACCAATGAAATGAAAAGCTGTAAAAGTATTATGAAATGCGATGATTGATATAAAAAGGTTGATGTCACAAATAAGACGGCCTAGCCGATCGGGTCGTGATCGGATACCATGCCACACACATGGTGGTAATTGGGCTGAAAATTGTAATTGAAATGGTAATTGTGGTTGATGTCCCTAATGGATAGCCTAGCCGATCGGGTCGTGATCGGACTCCGTGTTAAAGACGGTGGTATTGATATTGAGAAATATTGTGGTTGATGCCTCTAATGAGATGGCCTAGCCGATCGGGTCATGATCAGACTCCGTGCTGAGAGTATGGTGGTACTAGTTTTGTGAATAATGGTATTGTGAATCATTGTATTGTGGACAATGGTATATCGATACTAAGAATCTCCCAATGTGAGATCTGGAAATTTATTTGAACATTGCTTCGATCCTAAATTGAGGTTTGATGTTGATTAAGTCTTTCATTGATATTATGATAATCTTATTTGTATTATTTGTCATTCTATTGAGAGGGTGTTTAGTTATACATACTAGTGCTATTCGATGGTACTAACGTCCCTTTTGTCGGGGGCGCTGCATCTTTAAATGGAAGCAGGTGGTTCCACAGTAGGAGATATTGATCATTGATAGCAGTGCACCTTCTTCCCAGCTGACTTGGTGAGACCCACTTCATTCTGGGGTCATAAATCTTTTGCACTTTGTGTATTCTGTTTGAGGTATAGTCGGGGCCTTGTTGCCGGCATTATCATTGCACTCTTCTTTATCTATAGAGGCTCTGTAGACATAGTGTGGGTTATGTATTGGTGCTGGGGAAAGACAAACTATGTTATGTTGTGGATGTACTACTTGTCCATTTGAGACTTTAAAAATGATGAAACTATTGGAAATGAATTGGTATTATACACATGAACTCATTTTCGTCTAATTAATGATAATATGTATTTTCTCTATTCATGGATGAGTCTGGGTAGAATGAAATCTAACAGGCTTGCTCGGTCGGGTTCACTCGGTTGAGCGTCGATCGTGCTCCTCGATTTTGGGGCATGACAAACTTGGTATCAGAGCCTAGAGTTTTTAAGTGTCGTAGGATGTCTTAGAGCCGTGTCTAGTGGAGTCCTTATTATCGGTGTGTTGTCGACCACATCTATAATTAGGATGCTACATGGGAATTTAGGAATAATACCCTTCTTTCATGTTCTTAATCGTGCGATAAAGCTTGTTGTAAGATTGTTCCTCCTTTAACTCCTGAGTTGCTGTAATTTTAAGTACATGGCGCCTAAGAAGAAGGCAAGAACTGGCCAAAAAGCCAATGTCACCCCAGGAGTGACAATTGATCATATAATTGATGATGCGGGTGAGCACCAGAGGAGTGAGAATATTCCTCCAGTTACTACACTGCCTGACTCTACTACAACTGATCAGACCGCACCTGTCCCTACACCTACTGAAGGTGCAACAGTCCCTCCAACTGATATACCAGTTCCATCTCCAGTTCTAGCTTCCGATTCTAGTGTTTTTGATATTGATCTTAGGGGAGCCATACAGATGTTGGCTCAAATAGTGGCTTCCCAGACCTAGAGGTCAAATGGTGCACCCACTTCTTCCAGTCAGTCAGGGGATTCTACTGGTTCCAGGGTGCACAGGTTTCTCCAGTTGGATCCTCCAGTGTTCACGGGTACTAACCCAGAGGAAGATCCCCAGGATTTTATTGATGAGATGCACAAGACTCTCAGAGTTATGCTTGATACTTAAATAGAGGCAGTGGAATTGGCCTCCTACCGCCTGAAAGACGTGGCATATTATTTGTTTGAACTATGGGAGGATTCCCATGAAGAAGGGAGCTCTCCGGCGAGGTGGAGTGAGTTTGCCGATGCATTCATTGATCATTTCTTGCCTGCCGAGACTAAGGCAGCCCGTGCTGCTGAGTTTGAGAACCTGAGACAAGGTAGCCTGAGTGTGTGGGATTACCATATGAGATTCGTGTACCTGTCTTAATATGCTATTTACATGCTACCTACTATGGAGGCTAGAGTTCGCTGCTTTGTGCAAGGCCTTAGTCCCTTGGTAATTAACGAGGCTGCTACATCTGCCTTGAATTCTAATATGAACTATGTAAAGATATGGTGGCATTCACTCAAGCCATAGAGACCCGCAAATTAAAGAACAGAATGGAGCGAGAGGGTAATAAGTCCCGATCTATGGGCAACTTTGGTGGTTCTTCAGGTGGTGGCAAGTCAACATTCAGAGGAGGGCCATCAGGGCCATCATAGTCCTTTGCTTAGTCTTTGGCTAGTGCACCACCATCAAGGCCTAGTCAGCAGCAGCAGTGGAGCCATTTCAGGCTCAGTCAGGACAACAGGGGATCCAATCAGCAGGGTCGTCATGGTGGTAGATTCCAGCAGCAGAGGAAGCCCCCATGCCCTACGTGTGGAAAGATGCACCTAGTAATATTCTAAATGGACTTAACCATATACTACCGATGCGGATTGAGGGGTCACATTCAGAGGGATTGTCGTTCTTCCCGCCAGGATACGGGCAGGGGCATGGCACAGCCAGCCAATTTTGCAGCTACTACATCCGCAGCACCTCCTCCAGCTCAAAGCACTCCAACACCCATAGGGCGTGGTGCAGCTAGGGGTGGAGCACAGAGTTCGGTAGGATCTGTCTGTTTCTATGCTATGAGGGTCGCCAGAATTCAGAGGCTTCTCTAGATGTTGTCATAGGTATATTAACCGCCCAATCTCATGATGTATATGCTCTTATTGATCCCGGTTCCACTTTGTCATATGTCACACCTTATGTTGCTATGGAATTTGGGATAGAACCAGAACAACTTTATGAGCCATTCTCTGTATCTACTCCGGTTGGTGAGTCTATTTTGGCTGCACGGGTTTATAGGGATTGTGTTTTCACGTTGCGTAGTCGGGGCACCGTGGCCTATCTTATTGAATTTAGAATGGTCAATTTTGATGTGATAATGGGGATGGATTGGCTTTATTCTTGTTTTGCCAAGCTTGATTGCCGAACCAGAACTGTTAGGTTCTAATTTCCAAATGAGCCAGTTATTGAGTGGAAGGGTGATGATGTAGTATTGAAGGGTAGGTTTATTTCTTACCTTAAGGCCACAAAGATGATCAACAAGGGATGTATTTACCATTTGGTCCGAGTTACGAACACCGATGCTGAGGCACCTACACCTGAGTCTGTGCCTGTTGTGAATGAATTTTCGGGAGTCTTTCCGGATACACTCTCTGGGATCCCACCAGACAGGGAGATTGATTTTGGGATTGATGTGATGCCAGACATATATCTTATATCTATTAAACCCTACATAATGGCACCGACAGAATTGAAGGAGCTAAAGGAACAATTGAAAGATTTGTTAGAAAAGGGTTTCATCCGACCTAGCGTGTTGCTTTGGGGCGCACCTATTCTCTTTGTAAGAAAGAAAGATGGGTCACTACGTATGTGTATTGACTATCGGTAGCTTAATAAGGTAACAATCAAAAATAAGTACCCACTGCCAAGGATATATGACTTGTTTGACCAATTGCAAGGTGTTAGGTACTTCTCCAAAATTGATTTACGATCTGGGTATCACCAATTGAAGATCAGGGAGCGGGATATTCCGAAAACAGCTTTTAGGACCCAGTATGGGCATTTTGAATTTCTGGTGATGTCGTTTGTGCTAACAAATGCCCCTGCAGCCTTCATGGATCTTATGAATCGAGTTTTTAAGCCATTCCTCGATTCCTTTGTGATAGTGTTCGTTGATGATATTCTTGTATATTCACGAAGTCAGGAGGACTATGCTGATCATCTCAGGGTAGTTCTGCAAACCCTACATCAGCACCAGTTATGTGCAAAGTTTTAAAAGTGTGAATTTTGGCTTAAATCAATCATATTCTTGGGTCATGTAGTTTCTACTGAGGGAATTAAGGTTGATCCTCAGAAAATTTCAGCTGTGAAGAATTGGCAGAGGCCTACAACTCCAACAGAGATTCGTAGTTTCTTAGGCTTAGCTGGATATTACAAAAAGTTTGTGGAGGGGCTTTCTACTCTTGC